>JAJVSH010000227.1:0-21274 GCA_021460005.1 Tetramorium alpestre
AGTACATCTAAAGTCGGATGAGTTTATCTTCCATGTGTTGTATTGGATCAACTCTCGACAGTTCGTCAAACATTCTCAACGGTGAAATGAATCGACGTCAATTAAAAAGCTTAATATAAAATTGCATAACAATCGCAAAAACTGACTAAATTATTTTTATCTTTGTAATTTTGCAAATGTATACGTATAAATATATTCCGCTTGATGATTATTTTATTTCGATAACTTAAAAAATGACAAATATAATTTGAAAATTAATAGAGTTTATACATCATGTTTTAACAAATATGAGACGTATGTACAAACGATAGTTAATGGAAACTTGAACTCTCGCATCGAGAAACTTCAAGTGGGACTCGGATAGTTTGTAGCGGAGATTTGTGTTTAATTTGTGTAGATCCGCTAATTAACATAGAATAATTTAAGTTAGTCCTTGCGTATCGCGATAAGCAAATTTACGAAGCGGAAAACCGCGCAATACTCGAGATGCTGAAGAGGGAAACTTTCGCAAACTCTGTTAACAAATGACGAAAAAAATCGTTGATACTGTATCTACGTATTTGCTTATCTTACGAAGTTGATTGAATCGGCAAAGATACTTAGGATATAATTCTTGGATTACAATGCCGACGTTACGAGATTCAACTTTGTTACAATAAGCCAAAATTTTGACATATTTTCATTACGAGTGACAGAAAAAAAGTNATCGTTTTGACAATTGAAATAGAGAAGCAAAAATCTTACCTAGTATTCATCCAACAATAAATTATAGGATTNTACATGCAGTGAGACATTGCCAGCCAGTATATGCCCAGAGAGANTTCCTGGATGTACGGTTCACCTAAAATCTCTGGCAGATACGACGTCATTATGAACAATATATGATACGGAAGCCAGCATACTATGAATATTACTACAACGATTATCATCATTTTTACGACCTGAAAGAAATTAAAGAAACTATAAAGAAATCAGTATCAGTCGAGACATAAAAAGGTCGGTAGTTTTTCCACGATTAATTCGCAATAGAGATAGACTTTTCCGATAAAGAAAGCGAAAGTATTGCTTTTAATATCTTAAAATGTATTGAAGAAATTTATATTATATGTATGTTTCATTTCAAGAAAGAAATCAACACAAAAATGTATCTTAAATATAGATAAATTTAAATCTTTTATTGTAATTTATATCGAAATTTCCCCATAAGAACCGCAATCGCGTTAAATAATTAGGAATAATACATTATTGCTTTTAATTATACATTTGCATAATATAATAAGAGAGTAATCAGTTTACATTTTTTCATATTTGAATAAACTCGGAAGATTATATTCCGATCATTTTAATATGTAAATAATGATAATTGTTTTATAATATATTTAAGATATATTTATATAAATATATTATGCAATATAACATATGATTTTATGCAGCCAAATTGCCAATGATTTTAATAAAAACACCTGTTAAATTCGGTTTGCTCACGCATCCTGCGCTGCAAGGATTCTCGCAAATAACGAGAAGAGGGGGATTTCTCGTATTTAATATTCTGTAAAACGCGAGTCAAAGTAATGCAACTAATTATTAGCGCAACGTGAAAACAAAGCTATCGATCGTTTCCACGTGCAGTTTCTACTTGAAACGATTTTTTGGTAATTTGTAGCACGGCAGTAAACGCTTCTTTGAATATACGTTTTCTGCACAAAATTTTTACGTGTGATTGAAGCCGCGATAACAAAGTGCTCGTAATATATCGATTTCTCCATNGTTTTTGTTATTATCTCTGGAGATTCAATTTCGTCCTGTCTTCTACTTCGCGTTTCTACGTTTTCCATTCGAATTCTCCTTTTCGTTGAAATTAACCTACTCAACTTCGCACAGATATAGTTTTCGTAATTAGGACAGATTGTAGAAACGGATTTTTGAGAAATTGCATTTCTCGAGATAATTAGCGAGCCGTATCTCATTATATCTTCTTTAGGTAAATTAAAAAGTAAAGTAAATTTATATTCTCTATATATGGTTACACGATTTGTATTACAATATGGATCTAGCGACTGATTCGATTACAATCTGCAACGATGAATACCGCTCATCAATTTGTATTTAAAGAGNTAGCTTTGATATTTCAATGCAAGCATTTTGGAAAAATCGCTTTAGCATAACGTTATTCTTTCGTATTATATATTCTTTCGTACTACCTCTTTTTTGTCTGCAAAAATCTNCAAAACCGTAAAATAAATACATAAATAAAAAACAAAGAAAAATTTATCTCGTGATATGTAATATAAAATCTCTTGTGTCGAAATNTGGCTCTATTGAAAAAGATACGTCATTTTGGAACTAAAANCCGACATTCTNTAATTCACGCTTAATTATGTTTCGTTTCAGGAGAAGAACCGCAGAAGANTACCNAAAAGATTCNAATTGCGAAAGGGAATTGGTGGGCAATATATTTCATCTCGCTATATCGATGCTGATTTTTCTGGTAAAGNAATGAAAGAAATTGCTCCCTCGTCGTTGCGATTCTGAAATAACAGGAAGGACCGAGGGATTCGATCTTATACAATTCAGCCCACGGCTGGGACATTTATTTGCCGATTTCTTATCCAGAAAGAAAATGATGCTGCTGTCGCCACCGCTGAGTAAGTATTAAGGCCAAGTAAATCTCCCGCTCGTGTTTTCGTCCCGACAACTTCACATTATCCGACATCTCCTTTCTTCCTCAAAAGATTACTTATAAGAGAACCTCGCAAAGTATTAATTTCAGATTTTAATGAAACTTGGCATAAATGTAGAGGGAAATTTTTCGTTGNTGCCCAAAAACAGTTTAAAGGAATGAAACCATTCTTCAAAAGTAAAGACATTCTTGCTTTTCTCGATATATCTCGAGAAATTAAACAAAATATAAAAAAATATATAAAAAAATATTTTATACAAAAGTTTTACAGTATAAATACTTCTATTTAACTACGCTATTCATTTTTTGAAAAATTCACCCTTTATACTTTCTTTATGCTGATTATTTATTATGTTCCAATTTTAATGAAACTGAACATAAATGTACAGAGGCTAAATACATGAATTTAGAAATTTTCAATTAAAATTTCGTGTTCTGGTTCACAATTATCTTCATTATCAGGTTCATAATCATTATTATTTTCTACAAGTTCTTTTTCTTCATCTGTTACAAATTCTATGTCAGGTAAATCAATTTTCCAATAATTTTGAAATTCTAAAATGGTATCGGTGTGTGTGACAATGATATGTCATTTACTGAATTTGTTATAATCCTTGATTACATCACGTAATTGTATCTCTCTTTCATTTATAGGCATTGGTGGAATATGTGTAATTTGAAATAAAATAATTAACATATTAAGAACTATAGTAGAATATGCGAGCAGCGGGGAGTAGATGCAAGGAATTCAGAAGTCTTAATAAATCCTCTTTTATTAATACAAGCGTTCTTGCAGTATACAAGGTGCGTTAATGGGGCGAAAAGTGTAAAGCACAGAGTAAAAAAAAATACTAGAAACGAGGATAGCGCAGTGATACACGGATGTGTGAGAAAACTAAATGAAGAGATAGCGCTTGCTGATATAGAGAGGAAAAAATAAAGTAGTAGCCATGAGCCGTAATTATGGAGCGACAGGTAAAAGCTCCAATAAGAACATTCGCAATATTTATGTGTAACATTATGCTTTGTTCGATTAAAAATTTAACCGATCTAATCAAACACACGTTACACTTGGCACTTTAGACTAATGCGAAAATGACGCGTAACATCATTTATATATAGGTACCAATCGTCTATAAATACGTGCTTTCCACGAATCATATATGTTGCGTAGAGTATTTCGTATTTCGGTTTCGGGAGAGATTGAACTGCACACGTCTGACTTGTACAAAGGATTGTTTTATGGTGTGTATAACTAAGCGCTTGACAAAAAACAAAAGATATATAATATAGGAAGCCAAAAGATGTCGCAGGACGCTAGTGAGTAATATAGGGACTTATGAAACGAGAAGCAGGTAGCGTAGGAACGCGCGCGAAGTAAAAACAAAGAAAAACAAAGAAATATGAGTAACACGCATTCTCAACAATATACAACATGTATAACACATCTCAACCTTTGAAAGGTAATCTTTTATGGCATCAACTAAAAATTTTTTAATTAATGTATTTATCCCCTATACATTTATGTTAAGTTTCATTAAAATTGGAATTTTAATATAATAAATAATCAGCATAAAGAGAGTATAAAGGGTAAATTTTTGAAAAAAAAATTTTTTTTTCAAAAAATGAATAGCGTAGTTAAATAGAGGTTTTTATACTTTTATATAAAACTTTTATATAAAACATTTTTTTATATTTTGTTTAGTTTACGAGATATATCGAGAAAAGCAAATGTCTACTTTTGAAGAATGGTTTTATCCCTTTAAATCGTTTTTGGGCATCAACGAAAAATTGCTAAATTCATATGTTCATCCCTTCTACATTTATGCCAAGTTTCATTAAAATCTTAATTTAACACTTCGCGAGATTCCTTTGTTAGTTGCATCATCTCGTATAAATACGCTACAAGTGCAAACACGATGGCACTTTAATTACTTAAATGACATCGAGCAGGTACAACAAATTCCTACGTGAGTTTATGAAGTTTTTTTAACATTCGTCCCTTCGCGATATTATAAGCGGCGAAGTTTACTTTATTTTCGCTCGAATATTACTATTGATGAAAATAGAAACCAGAAAGGAGAGGAGGCGGAGAGGACAAATTTTTTTATCGTTCAACGCTTTTTCTCTTTAAATCATCTTTCGATCGTGGAAGAACGAAAGCAATTTCAACGTCTGAACTATGCGCGGATATTAATTCATTTTATACATACCCTTCGTTTGCTCTGAATATTTTCGAGCTGTCTGGTTGTGGCCTCCCCCATGCTTTGCGAGCCCCACAATTCCAGACTGACCCTGGCGTAGGTGAATATCATGAATCCGATTGGTAAAAAGTATGTCAATATCATGAAGATAACATTGTACCTGAAAATCAATTAAACTCATACGCCCACACACAAGAGCAAATTTATGCGATAATATCGAGAAATGTCTATTCAGCAAAGTGTCTCAGGAATCGCACGCTTTCTTCTCTAGGACTCTTTGAGTAAACTACGATTGACCTTTTTCTTCGGCTAAAGAGTAGATATTCAAGGCGTGGTCTCATTATTAAGTTAACATCGAGAATTAAAGTATTTCCGTGTTTTAAGAGCTTTAAACAGATAGGAAAGATCTTATTTTTCCAGTTAATTTCACTTTTCCTTAGCGAAAATGTAATTTAAGATTTAATATTACATTACAGTCTCATAAAATCGGAAATTAAAAACGTAAATCCAAAAAGAAAAATGATGCCGGTTTACGTTGAGGACACGTCGATTCGTACATATTGTATAGTCATTATTGAGAGAACGAGTATAATTCATTACTAAATTTTCATTATTAAATTAATTTATCACAAACGCGGATATTTTACAATTATGCGTATGTATGACCTGGTTTAATGTTTAATCAATTAAATTTACTGGCGTAGGGGTGTTTCACGAAGTCACAGATGTTACGTGTGTAGCACTTTCAACATAAATTACATCGGATGGCACGAAATGCGATGACTCGTGATGCTCAAAGGGGGATTGAAAATAATGTGGTATCGCGGTTCCTCATGGCATGCTTTTGTTCGGAAGTAACCGGTTTCAAAGTTCACTTTAAATGCGCCGATTGAGTGCGAAAATAACACACGACTGATTCTCCAACCATAAATTTATCGATCACGGTGGCTGATATTACGCGAGCGCATATATTACTAATCTAATGAACTTGTGAATGTATGCGCTGTCAGATGTTGTTGACCGACGAAAGCGTATCGACAGCATTACCAAGTCACTATTTGACAGGCTGGTTAAACCGAACTCGCGTTTTGATGCGAAAACTCGTGTGTATTCATTTACATGCCGGCGCATTTACGTGGCTAATGATAATTGCGAAATTGCTGTTAACCTTTAGCGGCGAGATGTAACGCGATGGTACGTTCAGTGAAGTTTATGAGAAGAGAACGGTTAAACGAAATACGCGTAACGTACGCATAACTTATAATTCCGCTGGAGCAAGATTTTAGAATACAAGTGGAATTCTAAAAAATTTACTGGATTAAAATGTTTCGTGAATGATATTGAGAAGAGAGGGAAATGTAATCATTTCTCGCGCAATTTTCTCAATCAGTTTTAATTCGCGTTGAAAGGCTAAAGGACACGGTGATTAAATTACCACGCAAAAATCTCGCGTTTTTAATGCCGGTGACGAAAGCACGCTGACATCGCAATTTTTGCCGCTAATCCTATCTACAAGTAGGGGAGAGGCTGAATGCGTATTGGTCTCCTAAATCGTACCTCTTCAATATTTCATAGTTTTATTTAATATAAACAACATTTATTAACTAAAATATGAAGTAAATGAGAAATGAGAAATATGGACGAAAAATTAACATGTTATATCTTATTTTGTGCTTGCTATCGGCAATTTAAAAAATCAGGTATAGCTGATATAAATTTTTGATTACTTTATATAGCTGATAATAATGTAATTATGCTATTTTTCACTAAAATTTTATACTTTTCTGAAAGAAGATTTATTTTAAAATATCTTATATTCATAGTATACCTATACATATTTACAAATGTAATAATTACATTGATTCTTTTATAAAATTTATCTCGTTTCTTAAATCGTACCGCTATACAATAACATCAATATAAAACTGAAAATTTGTAATAATAAAACAAATTAATATAAATTAAAATATGTATATTAATTGCAAAAATATATTCAAGCAAGTTTCATTTTGTTATTCTAACTTTTTCATTATTTATTATAATAATTTTTGCTATTATTTATTAATTTTAAAATATTTTATTGGTAAATTATAAATAAAACAGGTATTAGTTTATAATTTTTTTTATTAATCTTATATTTTTAATTTAATTATTTTGATCCATAAATTTAATTATTTTTGAGGACGTACGATTTAGGAAATATACAGGTACAATTTAAGTTACCGATTTGCTAAACCGTACCTTTTGTAGCATGTTACAGAAGAACTTATAACACATTAATTTGTTATTAGTAAAAGGTTCAACATGTAATAATGGATGTCTTAAATATTAAGTCGTAATTTCCAACTTTTATTTACATTCCAAAAGAAACCAAATGCAAAATATAATAAAAAATCCCTTAACTCCTTGAGGCATGGAATTTTAAAAAATAAAAAACTATGTTACACAGAAATTTTATTTTTATAAATTTAATAAAGTTGATTTATTTTAATTAATAAGGAAGTAGTAAAAAGGAAAAAACCTCTGCTCCAGTAGAACTTGTAATTTTTCGAGGTGGTATAAAAAATATCCTACCGTGCATATTTACGTATCAAAAAGATGCGACACTTTTTAATCCCCGTGACTCAAAGAGTTAAGTGGTACGCATTTGGCAACTCTTCCCTACATTAATTATGCTAATTATGACGATCCGAAAATGATGCCAACAGCTGTTAATTTTCTAACGAAGCATTTAGCTTATTGTGACGGGAACGTTAAAACATATTCTATATTTGGATTATTAATAAACAGTAATGAATTCATTAATGGATTATCGCGTTCGTTGCAATCAGATTACGAAGTGTCGCAAGCTATTATACAATCGTTGAAATTTCCGATTCCACGCGTTACGCTTGGAAAACCGGTATTGATTCCAACCGAATAAAAATGACCGGCCCATAAATTCATCAAATTACACTCGTGTAACTCCGATTTAGAATACTTTACGCGAATTTAAGCCGTAGAGGTCTGTAAAAGCTTTAATGGTCAGCGTTTAATGTGGCAAATGAGCAAGTGCTTCAAAAGCGGAATTTTCGAAGAACGATTGATGAACGCTTCTCGCTGCGATAATACTACGTTATTTATACAAATTTGTCTCAGTACCAGACTCTCTCGATACTGCAAACACTTTATAGCGAAATGAGGGACATTGTGCCGACGTGGTATGCATTCACATTGCACATGCTTATGTGCGTGAGAGTAAACCAACTGATCGGCAGGCGCAATCATTTAATAGTCATAAATCGTAAACGATAGTATTACGTAGATATGTGCGTACATATAAGGCAACAACGCTTTTATGATTTTCGGAAATTAATGTTTTTATCTTCCACGATTCGCTCGATCATCGTTAATGCATTATTTAAAAAACGCAATTGCGTTTACTTACTACGGTGACTTATGATATATGCGACCGCATGGCACAGATTTTCGCGACATACGTAAACACATTATTGNTTAACATAATATAATATAATATACGATAAAAATTGAAACAAAAAAGCTTACATATATATATATATATATATATATATATATATATATATATATATATATATATATATATATATATATATAGATTGATTAAATTAGAGAAAGAAATAAATTTTTATGAAAGAACAAACGAATGTAAATAGTTTACAAAAATGCACAATAGAAATACACTGTAAACTTTACAAATATGCACTCGTTAAAAAAATGTTTGGCTTACAAATAGTCATCGTAGCTGAATCCATTGTCGTCTCTGTCTGGCCAATCGTTGTAACAGATAATGTGGACTTCGCCGTTCAGGAAATTCTGAGTGTAAGTGGTATGGAAAAGCAGCATTGGTAAAGAGAAAATTGCCCCGACGATCCAAATTACGACTACCACGCACAGTGTCACTTTTTTCCCCATACGTGATTTCAAAGGATTCATAATGACCATGTACCTAAAACAATGTGCACATTAGTAATTCTGTTCGACAAATAAAGAATTTGATTATAAAGTTAATCTTAATTAAAACGATTGTTATTCTCAACTACAAATTAAATCAATTTGATTAGAAAGATATATTAAAACATTATTTATCTGAAATATATAATCTGAAATTTATCTGAAATATATAAAAGATTTTTTTAAAAAAGATTAGATATGAGACTGAAATAAGATTATTATAGATAGATACAAAACTAGATCCATATCACTTAGATTGCGGAAATGCTTACGTTATTACTTTTATCAAAATAAAATTGCGCGAGAGTTGCATGCGCGGAGCATTTATAGTGTTTCAGACGACGTGAATTTTTATAATAATGTCTCCAGATGATAAGGACAGGCTACATCATGGGATAATAGATCAGGTAGCGTCAGCTTTTTTCCCCGAGACAAGACGAGAGCGGAAAACGCGCGTGAATAAAATTGTTTCAAACGAGAAAGACGCGAAGAAACGCAATAGAAGCTAACGATAATATCATAGACGCGATAGAGTGAAATCATTTTTGCGCGACTGATGCATTGTTGGAACTCTAAAGAGTCGCCAAAGGCTAGTGCGATTAATACATAGAAACAGAGACAGAAACTCAAATCATAAAATTCGTATTACTGAAAGCGAACGAAGATTGCAGCCGGGAGATAGAAACTGCTGGTGGAGTGTGTCTTCCTGCAATTCAACGAATTGCAATTCAAAAATTTTTTTTCAAAAAATGAATAGCATAGTTAAATAGAGATATTTATACTGTAAAACTTTTATATAAAACATTTTTTTATATTTTGTTTAATTTACGAAATATATCGAAAAAAGCAAAAATGTCTCTTTTGAAGGGTGGTTTCACATCTTCAAACTATTTTTGGGCACTAATAAAAAATTACTAAATTCATGTGTTCACCCCCTCTACATTTATGCCAAGTTTCATTAAAATCTAAATTTGACACTTTGCAAGGTTCCTTTGTTAGTCAGATCCCCAGCACAACTTACTTTTTTAGGGCTTGTGTTACTTTTATGTAATTGAAAAAAACTTAATTTACTTAATAAAATATTTTCTGATATTTGCAACATTATTAACATTAATAATTTTTATTGAAGAATTATTTAAATTCACCTCTTTCGTTCATTTTAACATATTGAGTGATGATGAAATAAAAAACATACATCTCAAACAACGTAATTTCTTCTTCTTCTTCAAAATGATCAATCAATCCCTAATTAGTTGACAACATTACACCAATCCCAGGCCACTTCAATCAATTGACAAATTCAATTTGAAAATTTTTTCAAGTTTGAAAATTTAATTGAATGTATGAAAACATTATTTAAAAAACAAACTAATTCAAATTAAAATTTTATAAAAAATTTTTTTTCATTAATTTAATAAAATATTTTGTTTGTTGAATATTATATTAATAATTCTATTTTATTAACAAAATATATATGTTCTATCAAATTAATATTTTTTAAAAATTACTTCATAGCATTCAAAAATTAAACAATGTGATTTTATTAATAGAACAAATTTATAATTTCTTGATGCAATTATATTTAATTAATTTAATAAAATTTTTATGTTTTATGTTTTATCCTTTACAAATATTTGTCCATTTTAATTAAATATTTTATACTATCAATTATACATAATATAACATTAACTAAATATTTGAATAAACTTATAACACTATTTTTTAAAACATTAACGTTCTTGATTTGACAAAATTATTTTATTGCCTTAACAAAATTGATCATTAATTTTAAAAAAATGATTATGTATGATACCGTTTTAAGAATTCAATTATTTCGTTTTGTTCAAATAATAGACGTGTACTTAATTCAATAAAATAAATAATTAGATCAATAAATTGAAAAATCAACAAAATTGTTTTGTTAATTCTACAATATTTTTCCCTCAGTGTAGGGCAACTGATAATCCAGTAGAACGTGCTACGTATTGTTATAAAAATTGAATATTAAACATTCCTTAACTTAATATGATGATAAACTCGTAAAATATTAGCAGCAGATTTAAAAAAAATCGGAGGCGACTTCTTTTCGCGAATACTCGCGTTTACACACGTAAAAAAGAAAATATTTTCCGACGATGATTCGATCAAATAGTAAATAAAAAAAGTTGAGATTTGTTGAACCATGTAATTAGATCTTGGCGACAAAGACTTTTCATCTTGTCTAATCGTGGGACTGGTAACGCTCGCGCGAATGTTTATCTTGCACGTTTTTCTTTCTGACTTTTGACGTCAGATTGATCTTCATCGTTAGTCTAAGGAGATCCGCTTCCGTTTTGTTATTAAACTTCCTTAACATACGACGTCATATACGACGCACCCACGCCATATCTACTTCAACGCACACCGGAGCTTCTTTAGATAAATAGGAGGAAATGTATTTTCTCAGGATTGGACATTGATTTAAGTGGGATTTTGGTACGAGCGTTTACGAGCTGAAAGCAAGAACGCGCTCGAACGAGAAGAAGAAAGCGAAAAGCTCGCGTGGGAACTGGAAAGTCCACTAACTTCGAGATTATTGATTGTTTGATCTAAGGATCACGGCGATGAGTCGCGCTTAGACAGAACGATTAGCGTTGATGGATATATCCTTCGTTCGTGATAACATCATGCCTCGTATAATAGCTGAGATAGAACTAGAACGACATTGTCCTAATATTGACTATCGCGACTTAAGATGCCTCTCTCTCGTAATTTATTCTCAAGAGTGTATTATTCCAAAGAAAAAGAGAGAAAAAGAAGGAAACTCTTACCGGTCGATGGATATCGCCATCAGAGTGAAGACGCTGGCGCATATCGTGAGGACCGAGATGAATTCGGAAATCTTGCAATGGAACGTTCCAAACGGCCAGTGAGTGTTGATCATGTTGATGTAACTGAAGATAACGTTTAAGATCGTCATCATGACGTCCGCGATGCTGAGGTTCATCAGAAAGTAGTTGGTGACGGTGCGCATCCGCCGGTGGGCCAACACGATCCATATCACAATCAGATTGCCGCCAGTCGCCACTGTGATCATGCCGGCGTACAGGAATGTCCAGATCATCTGCCGCCACCACGGGAGCACGATTGGATTTAGCGGCGCGAGATCCGTGTAATTGGTACCGTTATGATAGACGTCATTGTCAAACCAGAGCGTTGTCACGTTCCAGGGATGAAACGTGGAGTTGTACGTCACAAAGTCATCGAGGCTCTGCATCACGAATATTGCGGTATCTCTCTCTCCGTTGACTTACGTTAAGCTGCAGACAAGTGAAAGACCGTCGCTGTTTTTACCCTGCTCTCCACCGCTATTCAATCACGACCGCTCCCGTATGCTTCCGCCGTTTTTTCAATCTTACGTCTCACGATGTCTTTCTTATCTCGCCTGCTGAAAAGGTGCTGAGTCCGGTGCGCTGCTCAATCTTCATTTCTTCTTTTGCGATTCCGTTACTCGCTATTCTTTTTCCCTCTTCGAGATGCATTGAGATTTCGATAAAATCTGGAAATTTTAAGTTAGAAATTGAATTGCAATTTCTAATGCAATTATAATATCGATATCGCCGCAAATGGACTCGATGCGTCGATCATTAGTCGGAGTGGCGCCCACACTAATTTATCTCTCGTAAAACCGAATATTTTTGGAATACAATGGTACCCGCAAGACTTGTCTGTTGCGTTATTGAAGGGTAGAAATTCGATGTACAAGCAGGATTCTCGTCTATCAGGTCAAATAACTTACATAACCCTGTCAACCGCCCATGCCAGCCGAACAAGTTGGGCGAGTTTTCAAGACGTAGCACCGAGAGTTGCTTAACACTTGTCCTCGCGCACTAGAAGGGCACGTTATAAACGCGGCATCATCGAGTTTTCCGCATCGACTTTTCGTCGCGGCGGGGTGAATCTCCAAATCGTGATTCAGGAGCCAAAGAACATACTCGCTGTCACCTTGCGTAAATTTCGCTTCACGCTCGCCCGTCGTCGATTCTCTCATTCGGGGTCGCACTCTCATGGAAAGCTCGCAAGCTTCCATTTGATCATAACTGGAAAAATCGCAGCAGTGCGTGAAACAAAGCGACTTTGGGAGACGTGCGCGCGGACCGTAAATTTTTAATTCGAATCGCTTATCGACCACGTCCTAATGACCGTACTTTCAGGCGACGGAACATTTCATTAATTTCGTCACAGCACCGGTGACATGTCCATCGATAATATCGACGCGCCTATATGTTCTCGCTGATTAAACTGCGAGGCAACGTTGTACAACAGTCAGCCTTCAATTCGATGTCCAAGCTTGCTTCTACTTATGTTTCATGCACGAGAGCTCTCCGCAGAATCCGATCCCAAACTGCCGATCAGCTGCACCAGAGGTTCTATTGTTCTCGCGACTTATTCGACGTAGATGAGTGCGCTTTTCTTCGCTGATATTCCAAGCCCTGATATAACTATCCTTTTCTGTAAACGTAGGTCCACCGCGGTGGATTTTTGTACTGGCTCGTCTTCTTTTCACACAGTTAGATGAGATCAGAAATCGATTATGCTCACACTAATCTCTCGATTAGAAGAGAAAACTAATGAGGTCTCTGGTCTATAAGAGGAATTTTGCGTTCATTCTTTTCGCCGTTGCTTCTACTACGTGTCGTTTAATGATTATTAAAGGATTGATGTTTCGTCGTGAAATTCGCTCGTCGTTTTACGACGAGGCAGCTTCTGCGCGTTAACTTCATCCGGAGCATCCAATAGATGAACATCACTGGACGTTCTGGAATTCGCAGACCGTGTTCGTTGGTTTGCGTTTTTCCCCAGAAAGAAAAGTTCCGCTCGATCGGTCATATTATAATGGAAACTTCGAAACGAGCCGAGATTCCGCGATAATTTCCATCAGGCTGTCATTCCCATTTCGATTGCTCATTATTCAGCGCCCTTTTCTGCAACATTGCGCATCGCGCGTCGTACTAATTACATCAGCTATGCTTTCTTATCATGTCTCACACAAATGGAAAAGTTACGTTCTATGCCGATCTTTTACAATTGCTTTACGACCGATTACATGGGCGGAAAAGTTTTCGTATCACGTCGCTAATAAGGGTACTGAATACTGAAGGGTAGTTGATGGAAGGAAAGACAGAACGCTGGAGATGCGCGCTGCCCGTGGGTGGAAAAATAGGGAGCCAGAGTTCGAGCGCCTAGCGTTGAGCGCGCGGCTTCCGGCGCGAAAGGATGACTTGTGAGATAGAACGCCTAACGTTGAGCGCGCAACCTCAGCGGAGAGAGAGAGAGTCTGAACGTCTGATTGCAAGCGCGCAGCTTCTTGGAGATGAGAAGGATGAACCTGAACGCCTAATATTCTGAGCGCGCAGTTTCTGCGAGGGGTCGGTGCATGGGTGAGAGTTAGACCGAAAAAAATAAGAGAGAAAAAGAAAACATTGATTAAATTGAACTTAGAAGATTTTAATATAAATGAAAAGGAACAGAATTATTACAAAAGAAGTGAGTCTTTACGAATGCGATAGTTGACAGAGTTAGAGTTAAAGCTTGCGCGGAAACTAAGTTCAAAAGAAGGCGAGAAACTTGTAATCGGCTAAGTGTGAGATTCTACAATTGAAGCTAAGTCTTACTGTTATCGCGGAGAATTTAGCCGTTTTCTCGGAGGTCTCTTGCACGAGTGAAGACCCGAAAAGTTTCTGCTTTCTGGCCCGTTTCGGAGGTCCTTTTATACTAGAAGCTTGGTGACGTTGCGCGGCGAGAGGGTGTCGTGCATCACCTCTGACCTCGTGCGCTTTTGTCTTGAATTGCGTGCTCGCTCGCTGATTCTTTTACAATTTTTCTGGAATGTTCGATCATGGATATTTCGCTATATCCACGATCGTACAGGAGTTTTACAGGCTTCGTTCCAATTATAATTTTATCGTCGAGGAAATTTGTTCGTGAATTGTCACCTAATCATTGTATGATTATGTGTTCGTGGATTTATTCGTTCTCTTTCTGCTTCAGGAAATTTTTATTCACAGTATTAGATTTATTTTCAGCCGGGGTTCCTTTCGGAGGGATACCCCGCATTCTTCCGGAAATTTCCTTATTAATTCGGAGAACAGATTTCGTCGAGTATTTACGCGGCCTTGGAGGCGAGCGCGGTATGTGATACCCGCATAGACTGTCTCGTGTCATGTTTGTGCCGAAGTGTTTACATAAAGAAAAGGGGTGCGTTTTTATGTGGTCTCGCGTCGTGATGTTCATTACGATTCGTCGCGTGACGTGACAAGGACTTAAAAGTATAAAATTATTTACGATTTATAAGTTTCAACATCTTTCTTATTCATCAATTACACTACCTAAATCGATTTAGATAGTGTAACTGATGAATGAGAAAGATATAGAAACCTAAATCCGAATATCATCCAAACATCGACGTCGAAACATTAAGCGATTTTTGGTACATGTACCAGATTGTCACTGGGTTAGTTTACATCAACATTTAATATATGTAATATATGTATAAGTATTTATACAGCACATAAATGTCTAATTGTAAGATACATTCTAAAGACATTCCAAAGATATTTGGATATATTTCTGGAATATAACTTAACATTTTACTTTATAGTTGCAACTATTTTTATTGTTAAAAAATATAATGCCTTCAAAACTTAAATCAAGCGTGAGAAAATTTTTTAATAAAAACAGCGGAAAATATCACAGTGCCAAACCAAGTTAATTCGTCGACAGATAAAGAATCTAAAGAAATCCTAAGATCAAGAATCTCTACTTTCTAAATCCCACTTCTGTGTGAATCGTTATTTAAATACTCGAATATCAAGATTTTTAATTTAGTCGAATTTTTGTTTGATACCTACTCAAGGAACACATTTCAATCAAAATGTTTGGTTTATGTACCAGCTTGTCATTGGGCAAGTTTACATCAAACATTTCATATTATGTACTAAATATTCATACAGTACAAATGTTAATTTATTTGTTCTTTTTTTAATAAAATATATTCCATATAAAAATAAATAATTAATATTGTAAAAATTAATATTATTAAATGTTAATAACCCCCGGTAAAAAATCCCCGGTAAAAAATTTTTCATATCTAAACATATATAAATATACAGGGTGTCCCAGAATTGTCGCGCCAATTGTCGTGACCAGGTAGAGCGAATCAAACTGAGTCGAAAACTCCTCTACCATTTTGCAATTTTCGCAATAGTTAACGAGATAATAATTGTTAAAAACCTCCATATTAGACCAGCCCTCCGCCGAATACAAGCGCGCGGCGAGATACGACCGCCCAGCGTCATTGTTACCAAGATCGCGAGGAGTTGTTTACTAAACGCGGCAATGCCTAAAAGCGGCGGTTCTGAGCTGCGATTGTCCCCCTGTTTTTTGCCATTTGTAGAAAACAACTCCTCACGATCTTGGTAACAATGACGCTGGGCGGTCGTATCTCGCCGCGCGCTTGATTCAGCGGAGGGCCGGTCTAATACGGCCATTTTTAACAATTAATATCTCGTTAACTATTGCGAAAATTGCAAAATGGTAGAGGAGTTTTCGACTCAGTTTGGTCCACTCTACCTGCTCACGAAAATTGGCGCGACAATTCTGGGACACCCTGTATATAACTATATATGTATAAATGTATATAATTATATACGAAATATGTCCATACATGTTCATACTAACTTCCTTCCTTTGTAAAATTTCTATTTAATGTAAGAAAAATAATAATAATGAAAAAACAAAAATATAATTAAAAGATAATTTTTGCATTGTTTTTTTCGCAAAAAATTCTGTTTGAAAATATGAGGAAAGATTACCTATATATAATAATATGTTTTTATGATTGAAAGTATACATATATATGTATGTATATGATTATACATAGTCAATTTTTCTTCATTTTTTTTCTAACTTCAAACTTTTTTGTAAAGAAAAAAGTACGAAAATTATCCTTTTAATTATTTTTTGTTTTCTTACTAAGAATTAGACTTTCATTTGATGTATATAACGTGCTCGAAAAAAATTATTCAAGTCCGCGCACGCTTCCAAACTTGACTAATTTTTAAATCTAAACATTAGTATATAATTTAAATATTTTTAATGCAAATTGCTCCATTTATAATGCAAATCTCACTTAAGTTAAAATTTACAAAGAAATCCTCGAAACATCTGCTTGCTTTATTCTGAATGATAAAATGTGTCTTCTTTTAATAGATTTAGTACAATTATCATGATGAATTGAATTATATTTATCGCGAAATTTATGTTAATTCTAAAAAATTGGAAAAATCTGTGATATTTATCGAGAGTGTCGTTAAATAAAAAAGTGCAACATTAATGTGTATGTACTCACTTATGCAACTCTGAATTAATTAGTGCGAAGTGAAGAATCGCAATCGTCATAAAGATTCGATACATACCTGTTATTTTAAGAGCGTATCTTCCTTTCGGATCAGCAAACGACACGCACAAGAGGCAAGGTGAGAAATCGAATACTGGCGTTCCAACCGCTGTTTATATACAATCGCGCACATAAGAGAGTGAGAAGGAAGGGGACAAACTGGGCGACGCGTTTTGAAAGTTCTGAAATTTCTATAAGAACTACGGTTTCTTTCGTTAAACTAATTTCTAAACAATTCTAAAAATATCAGTTTCACATATCAGGGCACATTTCATTAAGATGATACGATGTATTTAAAAAAATTCAATATTTAATTAGAAAAAGGCGAAAATGATCTTCAAAAATATACACATTTCTTGATATTACAAGCTTACGTAAACAATGAAATATTAAGTCCCGATTGAACTTGTATGATGATACATTAAATTGTGATGGGCGATGGATAATTATACTCATAACAAAGTGTTTGAAAAGATATTACAAAATTAAAATTAGTAAAATTCAATTTAATATATTGATATTATTTACAGCTTGTCCGATGATAGTGATGATTTTTCCCATAGAATCGAATAACATTTTTAGTTTTTGCAAAAAACAATAAATAAAATATGATATCGCGTAATTACTCGAGCTTCGCTCAAATAACAATAACAAATAACAACTCACCGAATATGATAAAGGAGTTTGTTGCTATTTAACTCTTCTGTACAACGTCACTTGCACGTCGTGATTTCTTTCTGTTAACCAACGCTGCCGATTTTTCGGCGGGTCTTTTTATTCAACCTTTTCGCTGACATTGTCCGGACGCACTTTATTGTAAGCAGAAGTTCCTTACTTGTATTTTCGCAATGTATCCGAAATAGTCGCCTATTCGCGACTTAGCTTCCTTGTGCAAGTGTCGCAATTTTTCGCTTAGATGGTTCAGCAATTACGCGATATCATATTTTTAATACTCAATACAGGTTATAGAATTAGGATCACTGCACCAGTCGCTGAACAGTCATCGGCAAATAATTGTTTAAAAAAGATATTAAAATAATAAGACTTTGAAATAAAAAATTACAAATTAATTGATATTTTTAGAGTTAATTTTTATTTAGATTTAATTACAATAATGTGATTACAATATCATTTTTTATTTGAAAATTAATTATATTAATTATTTAATTAATTATATTAAATAAAAAAAAATGTATACCTTACTTTAATGAATGTACACTGAAAAAAGAATTTGATTATAGTTATCAGTATTTGTTAACTGTTACTAAATGCTTTGGTGAAATAGTGCTAATTAAACATAGACTAATAATTATTAGATAATATTTAATTATCAGATAATATACTGGAGGGAACAAAATAATTTAATAAATCAAATTTTAGTAAAATCAACTACAAATTTAATTTATCCAATTAAATACTTATAACTATAATTAAATTTTAATAGCGATAAATAATACGTGTCGTAAGTATTATCAAACATTTGATAATTATTACTAAATTTTGATATCGAAAAATAGGATATTCGGTAATTATTATAAAATTTTTCTCGAAAAAAAATAGTAATTTAGTAATAGCTAGTAAATATTTGATTACTATAATTACATACTTCGTTACGTATAATTATAGTAAAAAGATGAGCAATTTGGTTAGTATTATTAAATTAGATTAAATTAATTAAGTTAGATTAAAATAAATAAATTATTCAGTAATTATTATTAAATATTTATTTTATTTTCAAAAATAGTTCTGAAAATCATATAATTAGGTAAATTTTATAAATAAATGCTTTATAAACAGTATTACATTTTTTACAATGTTTTTTAAACATCAAACATAAAAATAAAATATCGACCTTCACCTAAAATATGAAAATTACATTTTCTTACATTACATTCTTTTAATGTATTAACTGTGTAAATTCCATATGAACTATTTTTAGGTAGCAATTCAATTTTGTAAGCCTTAGAGTGAATATCCAAACCTAAAGTTATACATTTTTCATATATAATAAAAAAATCTCTTTCTTTAAGTAAAAAATTCTCTTTCTTTAAAAATAAAATAATATGGTTTATTATCCTAAATGATAAATTATTTTTGTCAGCATTAGAAACTATCAATATTTAGATTTGAATGTAATGTTATTATATCGAATCCATGAAACTTCCATTAAAGTATCTGAATTAAAGTATTCCATTAAAGTATCTGAATTAAAGTATTTGAGTATAATCTACTTGAGACACATTCGAGAAAACTGATTTGGAAAGATTCATTGTAAGAAATATTTCTCTATAAATCAATGCTACTACACAGAAAAGATTTCTGAATACGATGCTATTACTCTTCGAAATAAGATCGCTATAGAACCAATCATATTTATTATTAAAAAAAAGAATATTTTAATCTTAAACGGATAATTCTTAAAACTAGAATAAAATGATCTTGATGTTATCTCGTTAATTTTCTCAAAAGGATTTAAATTAAAATTTGTGACAATCTTCTTGATTTAACATAGATGCCAGGTTTAGATGGCTGTCACATAGCCGTGGCTGTGGAAGTTATTATAACACACACACACACAAGGCAAGCTTGTGTATATGTACATATGATGTATATCAATATATTTCAATATATTTAAGATTTTGAGACACTTCTGCAATTCAGTAATAATTAATGTAGAAATTAATGAAACAATTAAAATAATAGATAATGATGAAATTAATAATGTAATAATATATAAACATAAATATAAAATAAAATGAAGATAACTTTATTATTTTGGAAACAATCAACTTTTGTTCGTTTCATTTTATATTACAAATATTACAAGTAGAAATTAAATTTGTAATATCTGTAATTGAAGGATATCTGGTGCTAAATTAAATATATTAAATTAGCAATGAGTATTTTAGATCTGAAAGAGAAATTGTTTGTAAATAAATACTATTATGTGTTCTCTCGATCTATTTATCGACATTTCTCGTCTTGTTTGCTACACGCTGTTTGTTTACATCTCGCTTTAACATTTGAGTAATGTCAAATAATAAAATTTACGTGGTTTAAACGTTTTGTTCGGATTAAACGGTTTATTCGGACATTGAAACAATTTCACGACTCTCTTTTAATGTTTCTTTAATCGCCCGAAGAAACTCACATTCACATGATTTATGTTTATACAATCTTATTACGGCAATTAATTTTACTGGCAAACCTTATTGATTCTTTCAGATCATTTTAAGATGTTTCTAAAATAGGCGATTAAAATTTACGATCTGAGAAGATTGTGAATTTTAATCGCCTATTTTAGGAACATCTCAAGTATCCATTTATATCCTAAGTATGCATTAATTTAATTCGCATTTGTATTAATCGTGACCAGCGATTTTTTTTTAATTACGACTAAATCTGCGGGGATTCCCCGGGCACGACGCGGGGTCCGTTTGGTTATGGCTCTGTCTGGTGAATGATTCCGCGACATGAACGATTCTGCGGGCGCGGTTCTATTGAGGAAACAATCACATTATATAACTCCGTTACTACTCCAACGGCTCGCTTCCGTCAATTATTCTTTCTTTAACCTTGATCTAGCACACAATCGAGCTCGATATATGTATATATGTACATTTCATTGTCACGTTGTTCTTCCGCAAACTCCATTCGAGTTCGGCAGGTTAATACGTTAATACTTCTATGTGGATTAATCTCTATAGGCTGTATAAATTTATAAACGACAGATAACAGATGCTTGAGATAATAATACTGATATTAATCCTTAGGCGAGACCGCTATGTCGATCAGTAATGATGATGATTCGATGAAGACATGAAAAAATAAAAATTACGTTTCTACGCTCTGCATCTTCACTGGATTATCATTACGTAGATCATTAAGTTACAACTTAATTGCACATTCTATTCTTTTTTAATAATATGTATTTAAATACACATTATTATTTAATTGTTACAACAAAGAAATCAGTATATT
>JAJVSH010000227.1:42107-61678 GCA_021460005.1 Tetramorium alpestre
AGGAGTTGTTTTCTACAAATGGCAAAAAACAGGGGGACAATCGCAGCACAAAAACTGCCGCTTTTAGGCATTGCCGCGTTTAATAAACAACTCCTCGCGATCTTGGTAACAATGACGCTGGGCGGTCGTATCTCTCCGCACGCTTATATTCGGCGGTAGGCTAATACGGCGATTTTTAATTATTAATAACTCAATAACTATTGCGAATTTTGTAAAATGATACATGACTTTTCTTCTNGGTTTGACCCAATCTACCACCAACTTTTGTGTGAGATCTTTTGTTTCAAACACCCTGTATATATATTAATGGATTAATCTTAATTACTTTTAAATCTTTTTATTTCTTTGAATTCTTTAACAAAATTTTTACTTTCTCTCTTTCTTTCTCAACTTTTTAAATTTTTTAACTTTTAATTTTCGAATTTAATATTTTGATTTCCTGAATCTTTAAAACACACTCTTATTTTTCTCTTTTTTTTCTTTATTTTCAATTTTCTAATTCTTTAAAATATTTTGTTTTTCACAAAAACCTTCAAATTTAATTTAGATAGCTCTTAATCTCTTGGTTTATAATAAAAGCATGGTTATAATATAACCACAGCTCAAAACCGCCGCTTTTAGGCATTGCCGCGTGTAGTAAACAACTCCTCGCGATCTTGGTAACAATGACGCTGGGTGGTCGTATCTCTCCGCGCGCTTGTATTCGGCAGTAGATCGGGCTAATACGGCGATTTTTAATCATTAATAACTCAATAACTATTGCGAATTTTATAAAATGGTACATAACTTTTCTTCTTGGTTTGACCCGACCTTTGACCACCAACTTTCGTGTGATCCCTCTTATTTCGGACACCCTGTATACAGGGTGTCCCAGAATTGTCGCGCCAATTTTCGTAGGCAGGTAGAGCGGACCAAACTGAGTCGAAAACTCCTTTACCATTTTGCAATTTTCGCAATAGTTAACGAGATATTAATTGTTAAAAACCTTCGTATTAGGCCAGCCCTCCGATGAATACAAGCGCGCGGCGAGATACGACCGCCCAGCGTCATTGTTCCCAAGATCGCGAGGAGTTGTTTACTATACGCGGCAATGCCTAAAAGAGGCGGTTTTGAACTGTGATTGTCCCCCTATTTTTTGCCATTTTTGAAAACAACTCCTCGCGGTCTTGGTAACAATGACGCTAGGCGGTCGTATTTCGCCGCGTGCTTGTATTCGTATCTTTGATTATCTAAGCAGATTATGTTTTAAACGATATTCATACAGTGCAATGTTTAGATTCTGAGAAATAAAGGGGTGCCGCTTTAGAAGGTCTATGCCAGTATTGGCGACTCTACTCTATAACACTTACTAAGTATGATTTTATATAAACTTAAATCTTGAAAAGTCTTTTTCTTTTTCGCTCCGGCCAAGCTGTACATTTCAGCCAAAGAATTAGTCAATAACTTTTTCAATATATTAATCAAGACTTAAGCAAGACTGCACATCAATACTTTTTCATCAAGATAATTTTTATTTTAAATAATATTTATTTTAAATAATATTTTAGAATTTTTTAATTAAATGAAGTTAGAAATAACATACCATGCTTTCAAAAAATTCTTTGTTCTGCAATTTCTCTTCTAAAATAAATAGTATAAATTCGTGATAGAAATAGTGATAGAAAAATATCGTTAAAATTGATCGCGCAAAGGCAATCCTAGTTTTTCATCATCAAGAATGTTCACAGCTCCTTCATGTTTATCAATGATCATCATGAGACGGCATTGCTCTTCATGAAATTGTAGTCTTTTATCTATTAACTTTACGTATAGTACAATAGTGTTCAATTTATGGATAATTTCTCCACAAAAATCTGCACAATAAAAAATAGATTTTAAATTCTTTATATGTACGCACATAGAAAAGTAGGCTAATTGACACAATAATGTGGTTTCTTGTAAAAAAAGAAATATTGACTTAAGCATTGTAATGTATATTTTACATAATATTAATAATTTTTTAATAAATATATCATCTGCAAAAAAGTATCTAAAATGATAAGAATTAAAAATAAATTACAAACATTATAATTTTAAATATCTGTTTTAATTATAATTTTAAATATTTATTTGTTTAACACTTCAAAAAGCAAACAATTATTAAAATAAAAATAATTTAATAATTGTAATAAATATTAAAGAAATGTTATTTTACAGATTCATTCTATCTAATAACTTGTTTCGTTTAAAAATGTTGTAAAAAGATATTTATTTTGTTTTAACTATGCTTAGATTAAATATTTATCTGTATTACATACTGAAGATTGTTGTTCCATAGAAGTTTCAGATATGCTACTAGGAATTTCCTTCGTATTTTTATTAACATCAGAAAGCGAAGGATTATTTCTTTCAAAACTATTGTCAAGTTACCTGTTTCCTAGCTTTTTTTTTACTTTCAATGTAATCTGTTTCTTTTCAATTTGTAGATAATGTGGGCAGCAGTGAAATTTTTTTACAGGTTATTTCGTCTTTATCATTTATACTTGATTTCTCTTCAGAATCAGAAATATAACAGTATCTTCTCTTTGCCCGTCTATACAATTTTTTTTCAGTATCATCTTTCCCAGAAGTAACAATATTGGAAAATTGTTCAGCAAGTTTCAGTTTTCGCACGCCGTTTGCATATGTATCTGAAATAATAATATCTAATAAGATAAGTTTGTATACTGTTAATATCGAACTAAAAGATTTCTTATGAGAAATAGATTTAAAAAATTAATTCCTTTAGTAGAAAAAAAATTGCTGAAATTTTTGTTATATTTTTAATAATTCATCCTTTTTATACATTCTTATGTATCAAAAATAAGAATAATAATAATAATAATAATAATAATTTTTCAGACAGAAACTTAAAATAATATATAGATAAAATAGCATATTAGTTATCAAATCAATTCTTAGACAAATGGATTTATAAAATGTTGCATTTTGGTAGCTTATTCTTTAAATTAAAAAATACAACAAATTCACAGAAGCCTTCTGTAAGTGAAATACGTTGAAATATTTAATGCATTATAATACAAACAGAACATTTCATACAGGAGGGTATAATCTGTTCTTTTTTCAAAACTAATTAATGCCTTGAGATGCTAAATGATCCTGTGATCAGTTTATAACATCTGAAAATTGCATTTAAGATAGTTTTAAATATAAATTAAGTAAATCAAACTATGAATAAACGGATCATAAAGTTTAAAAGATCAGTACAAATTTCAATTTTAGCGATATTTTTCTATCACTATCATGAGGAAAGACTAAATATAAAGATAAAGGTATTTATATTATAAAGATATCTTTAGATAAACATATAATATAAAAAAACAAAAAACATTGACCAATAATTTAAACTGTAAATTGAAAGAAATATTGTACCTGCTGTACCAAACTTTCGTAATACATTATATGATAACCACTTGGAGTCTGGATGTTCTTCGTTAAAAATGGCCTGATTAATTTCTTCTTGCTTTGTGTAATTTGGCCAATAACATTTTTTATTGTCATTAAATATCCATAATATGGGAACAAGTTTGATTCCGTCTTCGAACTCCACTATCGAGAATTTTCCCATTTTTAATGTATGAATGGAAGTACTGTACAATAAAAACCATACACATAAATATTATTATTATTACATTTAAATATACTATATTATTGCAAATAATAAAGTATATTTAAATAATAATGAATCAAGAAATAGATATTTGTATTTGATTGTAAAATAAAAAATGTGTGTGCGTGTGCGTGTGTGTGTAATATACTGGCGATCAAAATTATTGTACGGGTAATTCCATGCCAAAATTTCGCATGATTTCAAATAAGTGTAACTCCGTCAAAAGTATCCTAACAAAGTTTTTTTTGTTTTGAAGCTTAAAGTCTCTACTTTAAAAAGCAATCAAGACATTTTGACTTTATCTTTCTCCCTTCGAGCCATCTCTTTATAAATAAGGACGCGTTTTATTTCCCAAAAAATTTCATAGTTTGACGCACTCCACGTGTTGGAATAAATTTTTTTCGCAAATGTTATTACAACTATCAAACAATTTGGACTTTTTCGCGTAAATTAAAAAAAATTCAATGTCGTACAATTTTTTTTCACGGAGTTATGACGTTTTAAAATTATTCATACATTTTTGTGCAATTACCGCCAGCATTACCATTACCTGTGTTGCGGAGCGCGTTAGCGAGAACGCGCAGTAGAGCGGAGTGGAAGGGACGAATGAGTGAGTGAGGGGCAGCAGTAGATCACATAGCGTTGAACTTGCAAAAAAATAATACGACACTTAATGATACGATAATTTAATAAAGAAACTGGTTACAACATAATATAATGAGGTTGAAAATAATTTTGATCCGCGCGACACGGAGGCTCCTGTCAACGGAGGCTGAACAATGTAAAATGAGAGCGCGGAGCTCGGTCCATAGGGGTTTTTATATCCAATCCTTTGTCTGGATGACGACACATTTGCGCTTGTAAGCGTAAGTTTCTAGCATCTTCGATGGTATTCAAGCTCTAAGAATAGAAAAAGTGCACGCAAAGGGAGGATAAAATGTCTCAAGCACAGATGGTTATAACTCACGCGCAGGTGGTCGTAACTCATTCGCAGGTGATCGTGACTCATTCGCAGAGTCAAGTATAGAAAGCTGC
This sequence comes from Tetramorium alpestre, assembly GCA_021460005.1. Lineage (NCBI taxonomy): Eukaryota > Metazoa > Arthropoda > Insecta > Hymenoptera > Formicidae > Tetramorium > Tetramorium alpestre. Next base: position 46,792 of record JAJVSH010000227.1, read on the forward strand.
ATCTCGCAACTTAAAGGTACGTTCCGAGTTACGCATGAGACGCACAGATTGCATAGAAAATCATTCTGATATAACTAATGCGCGCATTGGTAGCGCTTTGGAAGCGCTGAGAATTCCCTAGATTGTACTAACCGTACTAAATTCTTATCTCTCTTTCCAGCGCATTGACTGCTTCTCTTTTGACTTGAGGCAGCTAATGCGTTTGATGCGTTTAAGCAACCTATGCGTTTTATGCGTAATTCGGAACACATCAAACAACGAATAAACGAAAAAGATCACGCGACAGTCACGGTACAGTCACGACTACCTTCATTTTATGATAGCGGAATAAAAAAATTACCTATCTGCTGGGAAAAATGAGTTTCTAAATCAGGAAATTATGCAGAAAAATAACTTTATATGTTCGTATTTTTATAATGCTTCAATAATTAAGAAAAAAAATTCCGGTTTATATTTGATTCACCCACGTAAATACAACATGGAGAAAGGAAGCCAACCTTAATATATTATTAATATATTATTATATCTTAATTTATTTAATGTATAAGTCAAGTGTTAGTTGTGTTGTTTTATTTCAATAATTAAAAACATTAAGGAAGATACTACAATTATTGGATTTAGTTTCTTGATGTTTTGCTTGGTGTCCATTTTCAAGCTGTTTTAATAGATTGCATAAACAACCGTTCCGAATACTTAAAGCGCTTCATGCGCATTGACAAAACGGAATGATTTCGAAGCACTACGCAACGGTAATGCGATTTATACACTTCATGCGCAATTCGGAACGCACCCTAGAGTTGTGTGAATCTCGAACAACCTGTTTCGGTAAATCATTAAATTATTTATTTAAAATAATAAAAATCTTCAGATTTTAATTTGAATTCAGGTATATTTTTTACTTTTGATGCATTGACATGATTGGTTCGGCTGATAGATATTATTCTGTAATTGAAGTAGTTCAGTAATTTGTCCAATAGTAATTTCATAATATATTCTTCTATATTTATATATTAATATTCAATAATCATGAATTTTTCATATAAAATATTATTTTTAATATCAATAATATTACTAATGTATATATCTAAGATATAATGAATTATATAAAACCAAAAAAACGTAACAAATTAATATAGTGAAAGGAAGCATGTATACAGAATTTAAAATTAATGTGTTAACATTTAATAATGTAATTTTTGCACATTTATAGTTTGAAATACTTCATATTGGAATAGTTTCAGCTGTACACACTGCTTCTATAATTATAAATATCTTAAAATTATATTAAAATAATAAATGCTAATTTTATTTATATTAGCGTATATTATATTTTATATTGAAAAGATCAAACAAGCATATACCTGTAAAGATTATTATTGTTATTAACAAGTGGTATATAATAGCGGAAAAATAATTTGCTTATTTTTATAGCTCATTAACTATAATTTTCCTGCTATTTCTGATATACACCCAATGTTACATCTTTTGTTACAACTGTGATACCAAGTTTGATGCTAATGGAGACGAATATATATTTCCTATTTTTAAAAAGGTAATTTTGTTGTGATATATTTCCTACCAATATTAACTTTGTTCCAATTACATAAGCTCTATTATCATAGCTTTCTATAAAAATGACTGTAGCTATACTATCCTTTAAAATGCAAGCATTATTTCTCTTATCCTTACAATGCATTTCATATAAATCATTAGAACATCGTTTGTATTAAACTTTTACTCTAATTTCACAGAGTGGTCCATTAACATTCTTATATGTACATTCTTATATGAAAATTCATATCTTTGCGAGAACTGTTTATTTATTCATAACAATTGAGCTTTGCTCAAATAACAATAACAAATAACAACTCACTGAAAAAGGAGTTTAGCTTTTCTATACAGCATGATGTACGACGACTCACTTGCACGACGTGATTTCTTTCTGTTAATCGACGCTCCTGATTTTGCGGCCCGTCTTTTTATTCAACCTTTTCGCTAACGTGAGCGGATTCACTTTATTGTAAGCGGAAGTTTCTTACTTGCATTTTCGCAATATGTCCGAAATAGTCGCCTGTTTGCGATTTAGCTTCCGCGTGCAAGTATCGCAATTTTTCGCTTATATGCTTCCTCGGCAATGCGATATTGTTGCGGAGCGCGCTAGCGAGAACGCGCGGTAGAGCGGAGTGGAGGGGACGAGAGAGTGAGCGAGGGGCAGCAGTAGAACACGGATAGCGTTGATCGGATGATCGACATTAACACGATACTTAAATTTATGTAATTTAATAAGAAACTGGTTACAATATGACATGATAGAAAGTAATTTAGAGAAACATGATTCCCGTAACACTCAGCCTCCCGTCCGAGGAGGCTGAACGATGAACACCGAAAAACATCAGAGACCGCATCACGAACGTAAGGCAAAGCAGTCACTGGTGAAATGCGCGGAGCTCGGTCCGCTGGGGGTTTTTATACGTGGCAAATTCCTTTGACTCGACAATGAGATATTTGCTTGCGATTAGAAGTGGCGATAAAATGATTCACGCATAGGAATGCAAGATGTGACAAACAAGTGCAAGGTCAAGATTAGCAAGCAGCATCTTGCAACGTTGCATCTTAAATTACATCTCAATTTAATAATTACCGCCGATGTTTTCGAACGAGAGACATCGTTGCACGACTCTTGAACGTTCGACAAGCCGTTACACGATTTTCGAATGTTGCGCAATTCTAGAACATTCGAGACGCTATTGCGCGAATCTCGAACAGATATCTTATTTTTTTCTCATTTTTACATACTTACATTTTTCTCGATCAGATTCTTATTTTAATACTCATTACATTTTTTACAGATTATAGCCTTTCGAACTAGGGTCACTACATCATTCGCTGAACAGACACCGGTAAATAACTGTTTAAAAAAGATATTAAAATAATAAGAGTTTGAAATAATAAATTTACAAATCGGACCAGAGGAAGAGAAGGATGGCGGTCATGAATTCGCGGCCGAATCACGAGCGCTCGACGCTTCTGGTTGCCCAGAAAATCAAGATTTCAAGACTTGGCGAGATTCACGGGGTTGAATCCAAATCAAGGGCCCTCGACGCTTCTGATTGCCCAGAAAATCAAGATTTCGAGACTCGGCGAGAAGAAAGGAACGACGGTCGGCGAAAAACGATCCGCGAGACGATACGAAACGGGGAAGACGAAATAATAAAAAAAAGGCAAGTGAAAAGATAAATCACTGAATGTAGCTGATTCTGACGGCCAGTACGACTTCTCCGTGCGCTTCGGTGTCTCGGCAGGGACTTGGAAATGCGGATGCAGCGTCCGGTCAATTCAGGGAACTGATGCACCACTGAATCTTAACAATTTCGCTCGGGAGAACTGGCACTGACCGGAAATAATTTAAGCTAAGGAGAGAGTCCGCGTTCTAAGGTTGAGACTGCGCGTATTGTGTCTGCTCGTACTGTGCGCTCAACCTTCGAAATCGCGGGTTTATATTCGAAAAAATCAGAGGGTGGATGTGTCGAAGCGTCGGATTTGTGTTTTCCGATTCGTCGAGCACTTTTCGCTTTTCTTAATTTTAACTGGAGAATCGGCCATATAGATCTACTTATACGTTCCTATAGGCAGTTTGATCGTAAAACCCTTTTTAGTCGAAGGATTTCAAAATCGTTCTGTTGAAGATACAGTGGCGTATGCCTCACGTAATTTTGAACGACGTCAATAAACTGTCCCTTCTACGAATGTTGGAGAGCGGACGATACCTGAGCGTCAGATTTCGCTCGTGGGACCTGTACGAATTTCCTCTGTTGCAAAGTACGACCAAGCATTCGTGAGCCGTGAAAGCGGCAACACAGGTGGAGAAATCGCGCTATGTTGTCTTCGCGTTACAGACCGAACGAAGAAACGTCTCGTCGCAGGATTCATCCAAGTTCGACGAGTTGCAGTCTCACCAACATGAAATTCTATCTGAATTCGAAATTTATAATTATAATTTACATTTATAACGCATTTATTCAAATAGTAAAAGAATTTTATTATTATCGCATATGCAATTTCAATCCTGTTATTTGAAAAAGGGCTCTTTTTCATCTTTAGTACTATGAGTTATTGGGCCTGAGAACGCAAAATTTTGCCATTAGAATTGATAAATTTTAATCGCTTATAATTTGAAAAATATTATAGCTTCGAAATTTTTCTATTAGGATTTTCATCTTTAAGAATACGTCTTTAAAAAGAAATGCGGTAGTGGTAGGACACCCTGTATATAGCAAGAGGGGCGCAAAATATTGAACTCGCACCGGGCGCAACCTAGGCTAGTTACGGGTCTGCCTCTACACTAAAATCAAGTTCTGGAATACTGTGCGGCGGCGCGCGGCGCTGCGGCATCACAGCGCCTAGGCGGCTCGAGCAGGCCGGCGCACAGTGTTCCAGAACTTGATTTTAGCGTAGAGACCTCAATTTTAATCGAATTTCAATCAATTTTTTTTTAAATTAAAGGTTTTTTAATTTCCTAACGATCTCTCGTAATCGATTTCCGCTATAACCATTTTTTGTGGGCCTATATTTTTTTAACAATTTTTTTGTTAGTTTAAAAAACTGGAAGGTGATGGCGCAATTCTGACATCAGATTTGTTTTCAGCGGGTCAAAATACATGGGAATAATCTGGTCTGGACCAAGGCGCAGGGTACTTTTTTATTTTTGTGGGCCTGTGTTATTATTTTTCTATGCTGAAGTCTTAAACAAAGCTTTATCAAGAAAAATGCATTTGTGATATAAAATGAAAATGAATGAATAATGTAATTGTATTAATGAATGTTGTATTAATAAATATATGAAAGTTTCAACAACTCAATAAATTTTTTTCTTTTAATGAACTTATGTGTATGATATTTTATGATGGTCTAACATTGTAGACCATCCTATTGTTAATATAATTTATTGATATTTTAGATAGCATCTACATCCGACACAATATGAAATTTAATGATTGAACGATGAATATATAATGATTATTTCGTAATATATTTATAATAATGCGTACGTTTTTTAAATTTGAGATTTTGTTTTTTCGAAATGCCAAGAGTATAATCAAAATTTTTAATCATATCTAAGTTTCCTGTTTTTATTTATGTCTCCATTTATGCGCTTCTCTTCGATTCTTACTTGTTTACATTTTATTATATTTTTTACTTAAAAGTATATTTGTTTCTGCAAATTGAATTTAAGTTTTGTTGTCATTTAAATAATTTTCTAAATAATTTGTTATTTTACCCTAAATTATGCCTCATTGTATAACTTTAAGCAATAATATATACTTGGAATATCATTTGCGTTTTTATTCATAGTGTTATTAATAATACAAAATACTTTTGCTTGAAGAGCGCACTTAATACTACAGCTTTTCTTTGTCATTATAAATTAGTTTGGCTAATATCCATGTAAAGATTCGTTCCATTTGCTGATTTGCTAGACGAGAGTTAGTTGCTATCGGTTTGTGCTGCATGTTTTGTAATAAAATTTTGGAAATCTTGTGATGTAAATGTACCCTTATCAGAGATAATTATTCTAAGAATGCTTTGAAAATATTCAATTAAATATCATATACTTTTTTTATTCGATGTGATTTTGCAAATAATTCTACGTATTTAATAAATGTAATAATTATTAATAATATACAGAGTCTGCCAATAAAAACTTTTAACTCCGTTAATAAAAAACTAATAGATTTTTGTTAGAAATACCATTATGTCAATATTGATTTTTAAGGGGGTTATATGATTGTGGTAAATTTAAACATATTACTTCATTCCCTTAATTAAGATATATTCCACAAAAATCTTAAATAACAATAGAAGTCAAATAATTATCATTTCAAAAGTAATTCTGATTCTCTTCACAAAGGTGTTTATTTTTTTTTAAATATAATTATATATGGATTTGGAATTCATATAGTGTTAGAATGACACGAATTTGAAAAATAGAAAAAAAATTTTAATTCTTTTTCAATTTCAGTAGAAAATGTCGCAATTACACTAAAAACATTTTTGAAATCATTAATCTTTTAAGTAAAAATATTCTAAAACCATACAAAAATACAATTTTACACATTATGGACGCAAGAATAGATGGACGGAGCCTTTTTACGAGGAATAGCCTAGTTTAGCAGTAAGGGGATAAGGTACAGGTCGTATAATTTCAGCGCTCTTTGGATATATTCGATTTTATGATGTTTAAATGTCTATGTCAAAGGCTCGCCTTCAAAACATGCTTGTAAAAATGTAATGTAACGCGCTTTTTTGTCATTCTGTTGCTTTCTTTGTTTCATGTTTACGAAATGATAAAGATAGAATGACAAAAAGCACGTTAATATCCTTCAAACTCTTTGATTTAAGGGGTTTCTGTTGCATCATTATACCTAAATAAAAAATATATACCATTTTAAAGCTGAGATTTCAATCTTTCATTTTAAAAAAATTCATGTAATTTAGATGATTTTTCGTAAAGTTATGTCACTTTGAAAATTACCTAAAAATTCGGTCAAAATTTTTGTCCCGTTTTTTTTGCTCCAGTTGACGAACTTCTCCTTCATTGTGAATATTTCTCGAGCCATTGTCATCGAGTTTACCATCAATACATAATGACTTATGTAGAATAAATTTGAAGAATAAATCTTTTATTACATTCCAAAACAAATTCTTTATTACATTACAAAATAAATCCTATGTTGCATATTTGTATACGATTGAATTTTTTCAATCTTTTTTATTCTCGATCACTCCTAGTAAGTAAGTCAAGTAAATGAGATCTATACTTTTTTATTTAATTAACTACACATACGCAATAGAAAAATGACTAACCATATTATATCCACAATGACGAAGTAATGACGGAGCATTTTTATTTTGCGCAACGTTAAAATAATTTTGTAATAATGTCATTACTAAATATAAAATAAATAAGATACGTTATCTCATATATCGTAGTACGAAAGATATTTCTTTAGATATTGCAGTATCTAATCTAAAATTAAATACTACACATAATTTATCTCAACATATTATTATAGATCTAACAAATGACAAGTAATGCCGTTATCGAATTTCGCTTGGCTAGCGTGACTTTTCTTTTTTCATTTACATTTGATTAAAAATCTGAGAATTAAATGAAACTATAGATGGAATTATGTAATTCATTGAATAAATAGCATGCGAATGGAACAGAAACAGTCAGTGCGACGTAGAATGTGTGGGATCATAGTCGAGAGTGAACGTTAATTAGCATCGTGCTGGTAAATGGAATTTCTGATGTTGTGTTATATGTGCGCGAGACGCTACCATAGAATTTTCTGATTTCTAAACAGCTTTCTCGATTTTAGAAAAAGTCTAATAAATTTATTGCAGAAATATGTTTTGTAAAGTCGTGGAAATTGTATTTATACACTAATTTCTTTTAATTAGTAATTATCTTTCTTTATCAAAGAGTATCGCAATCTCATATTTAAAAACACTTCATTATAAATAAAGATTACATTGATTAATTTAAGAAATGTGAAATGTTTGTCACGAATTGCCAGCCAACTGTTCGATACTGAAACATACATATATATATTTATCAATTTTTTTAGCAATGTAGTTGTATCATATCTTTCTCTCTCTATCTCTTTCTCTCAAAGCTATATTACTATATATACAGTACTCTTCGCGAAACGCTACCGCAGTCCCTCAGGGTTTCTACATAGTAAGTCGTATTCAGTCGCTATTTATTCTCGACCATCCTACCGATAACGAGCGCCTCGAGATAGAAGTTTATTCAGTTTAATTTTATTTTCAGCGATAGTAATTCTCGTATGTATAATACGCGGATTGTACGTATTGCGCATCTATCGATATCGTGCATTTAAACATTGTCATCCACATTGTTGTAATAATCAAGGACTCTGTTTATAGAGAGAACTAGTCATCTTCCTCTGACAACCTGCTGCATATGTTTCCTGCTGTTAGCACCTATCTGCGATAACAATGGCTGGTATACCGACAGTCACATTCTCGAATGGACGCAAAATGCCGATTGGGCCTCGGAACGTACAAGGTATCTGTTTCGTAACGTTCGATAACATGTACACGACTTACATCATCGACCTACATGGATCGTTTATTATTTATCGCGCTTTTCGTTTGAATTTACCTGCTGTTGCATCCGTATTTGCATCTATCCTATTTATAATGTAACAGCAATTTTCAATTAATATCTTCCATTATTTTCATTTTCGGTGGCTTTATTTCTGTTTGCCAAACTTGCTTCACTGAATTATATTTTCTTCTTTCTGATTTTCGGGGAAAAATGAACAGTCGGAAAAAGAAAACGTGAAACAAGCTGTTAAAGACGCAATAGATCTTGGATATCGTCATATTGACACAGCCGTCTATTATAACAATGAGAAAGAGATCGGAGAAGCAGTCAGGGAGAAAATCAACGATGGTAGCGTAACCAGAGAGGACCTGTTCATTACCACAAAGGTGAGATCAAGGAATGACATGAATATTTATCTAAAATTTTCAGCATTTTAGCTATCTAAATTCTAAATAATTCATCTTTTATAAGAGAATAAGTATAAAAATAATATTTAAATTAAACAGTCTGTATTGTTTTAATTATATTATTTGTTCGTTTGTAGCTGTGGAGCAATTTTCACAAAGAAAATCTTGTTGTCCCAGCCTGCAAACAATCAGTGGTCAATCTCGGTTTAGATTATGTGGACCTCTTTTTGGTTCATTGGCCATTCGCTGTGAAGGTAAAAAATATTGACATCAATGTGAAACAATGTTTCTTTCTACAAACGGAGTAGTTCTGAACTTCAGTTCAAGAAGCATAGCAGTAGTTTAATTTCGAGATACATATAACTGTAGAGCGAATGACAAAGATAAAAATTTGTATGACATTTACAATTAATTTATTTTTATATGGATGTTAGTTATAATAATATTAAGAATATGATTAGTAAATTCTTATTCATGAAAGAATGAGTATTGTTTTACAATCTTTCAACTTGTGATATTCATTTAGATGATGTCTTTCAGGAAGGGAACGATTTGTTGCCTCAAGATGATACTGGAAATCTTTGCGAATCGGATGTCGATTACTTGGAAACATGGAGAGGAATGGAAGAATGCGTTCGCCAAGGTTTAGCCCGCAGTATCGGAATCAGCAACTTTAATTCCGAGCAAATTATTCGTTTACTTAAATCGGCCAAAATCCCGCCAGTTAATAATCAGGTATGCGATACTATCTAAATTATTGCATTTCCTATCAGCTTTGTGCTTTTCGAAAGCATTAATTTATATTTTTTTGATAAGTTTTTTACTTCTTATATCTGTTGTAGTTTTAAAACATTTTTTAAAAATTTAGAAATTTTCTAATATGATCCATTTTATGTTAATGTCGCTTATTAATGTTAAAAAAATTCTGTTATAGGTTGAAGTTAATATAAATGTAAACCAGGAAAAATTAATAGATTTTTGCAAGAAACATCAAATCACAGTAACTGCTTATTCTCCCCTGGGACAACCTGGAAATTCATCAAACAGTCTAGCGGGCACAATAATACAAGCGGGCATCGACAATAAATTAGATAATCCCGTAATATTGCAACTTGCAAAAAAATACCAGAAGACGCCGGCACAAGTAGCACTTCGATTTATCGTATGTTACAATAAAAATTGATTTGATAACTATTTTATTAAGAAAGATTTATATATAACAGATACAGTAATATTTTACTTTTCTAGTATCAACAAGGAGCTGCGCCGATACCTAAATCTGTAACTAAAAGCCGAATTAAGGAAAACATGGAAATTTTTGATTTCACATTAACATCCGGTGAGATGAACGCCATCTTGGTAGTGGAAAAAGAGTACTAGTTTTCAATATGTAAGTATTAGATATGTAAGATATTTTACGTTTTCTCATATTTTTTCATATGTGAATATTTAAAAATTTCGAAAGCTTCAAAAATTTTATTAAGATAGACAGGAGAGAGCTGAAAATTACAAGGATTGATCGTCACAAAGTTTATAGGTGATTCAATAAAAAAAAATAACGAAATTTTTTCTTATAATGTAGATTGCTAATAGAATAATTGTATAAAATGATGTATGTCAAAAATATATAATATTTATAATGACTTTTTAGAATATGAATCCAATGAATGAGTAAACTTTTCTTATATTATATATTTTTTTTTATAAGTTTCTGGCATTATTGATTGCAATTTCTTTGTAATTATAGGAAAAATGGCATACTTTAGATAATTTTTATGATATTTAATTAATCATATTAACAAGTTTTATAAATATAATCTTTTGGGCTAAAAATGGTCATGTAGTAAAGGGGCCCAAATGAGCTGCGGTTTAGTGTTACAACAAATGATGATTGACTCTAGTCCGAATCAACGGATCTTGAATAGTTAGAGATAAAAGAGATTATATATTTATGAATATACTCCTTGCGCAAAATAATAACAACATTCTTGAAAATTTAATTAGAATTTTGCATTAAAATTGGTGCCATTTGTGTCTTCATTAGATTTGTATTTTGCTCGCAAAACAGTTCATAAAATAAAAGCAAATTGTGTTAAAAATTGTGCAAAATTTGTTAACATAATTCAGCAACAAATAGATGATAAAAATTGAGCAAGAATGCATGGTGCAACAGCAAATTGGCAGCAAATATCGAACAAAACTTATCGTTTCATAATCGGTCATTCAATGTCTTATATTAAATACTTTTAAGTATCTTTATTATTTTAAGAATAGTATATGTAAAAGTATTAAAAGACAAGTCGAATGATTGAGCCTTTTTACATATCTTTAAGTAGTCTTGCACAATATTTGAAAATGTGACAATCAACCACTACATATAAAGGTTGTGCAAAATATATATTAAAATACGGATATACATTAAAAAATGTTTGACGTAAATTATAAATTATTTAAAGTAGAGTAGAATAGAAAGTAAGTAATAAAAATTCGAATTATGATATTTTACAAATTGTATATTTATATTTTTTCTAACTTTTTTATTTCTGTGTTGCAGTGCGAAGAATTTCAAATATTATCCTTTCAACATTCCATTTTAAATAAAATCGATATGATAAAGAGAGATAGAGAAAGAAAAAAGTTAATTATATATACACATATTTTATACATACAAATATGTGAAAAAAACAGAAGAAGCTTTGGATAAATTTATACATATAATGCTTATTTTTAATATATTTTGTTATTTAAAACTTTACTTGAAATATTACTCAAATATATTTTCATTGATTATAATTGTTATTTCTTCTTATTCTGATAACCCATAGATATAAATAAAACAAAAATTAAAAAATATATTAAATATTCTACGGCTTAATGTAATATTTCTTAAAATTCACGATCAGATAACATTGTGAATTTATCGAATCTAAAAGCAGCAAGAAACAAATCGTAACAACGTAAATAATCGTATTAGTATCCCCTTTAAAAGCGCATGTTCCACGACGGTGTTTAAAGCTTGCTTGACTCTTGGTCTAGCCATAGCTATTGGGCGCTGCGAAAAATTTCAAGGTCCAGGCCAAGACTACTCATGCGAATGAATTTTTCGTCCGCATATGATATAAAATATATCTAAAGTAAAACACGTTTTAATCTACACTCGAAAATCCCACGACAGAGTATTTGATATAAATCGAGATAAAAGCTTTCACAAATCTGATGGAAAAGCCCAATATCTTGAAACCTTGTTTCGGTTAAATTAATCGTCACGTTTATAAATAACCATTAATTTGAAATACAGTTTATAAGAGAGTCGTATTGTTTATATGTATATTTGAAAATTTTCCAATTCAATTTTAAGAAAATTTATGTGATTTCGTTTTCCGTTTTATGTAAGATATTCTAGTCTCCGCATCAAATTTTGATTGATCTTTTTTTAAAATATGATTGCCGTTGTTTAATTATCAATGTAAAAGAATAGTATTGATTAGTCTCGACAAAAGAAGAGTAAAAACTGATTCAGTTTCTAACAAATAATAAGAAGATATTAAAAATATTTTAAGGATTTAGAAATTTTAAAATAATCTAGGAATACTTCATTCGTTTTTTGCAATTATTATTATATGTTAGAATAAATATTCAGTTATTATTTAAATTAATACTTTTGAAGAATAATAATAAAGAATAATTTTTTATCATATATTTACATACTTCTTTGAAAAAAACTTTCATCAAACATTTTATTCTTTTATAAACTTTAAGAATAAAAAATTCAGTTATCAGAAAACTTAAATATATTAAAAAAAGTTGTAGGTCAAAATGAGAAATATGATAGAGATGTTAGGTAAATTTATTTATTTTCTAACAAAGAAAAATAAAATATGTAACATTTCGATTTATATTCGTCGAAGAATGATAAATAATATTGTAGATAATAATAGAATAATAAATAGATAATAAATAATAATAAATAAACAATATATTATATATGTATGTATTATTCGATATGGATATTCTGAATAGGATTCTCTGTAAGTTAAAATCTTTTCTAAAAAAGGTCTTTTCTATAAAAATATTTCCTTTATAAAAGTAATAATATGTTTTTAAAAATTTACCTTTTTAAAAAAAGATTAAGAAAAAACGCCACATGTACGTGCCGATGTAAAAAGCGGTTTTCTCTATATGAAAATAGATTTATTCAAAAACCATTAAAATAGAAAACAATTAATAATTTTAAAAAACGAGTAATTATTAAGTGAAATTAATTTCATCAGTGACATTCTTTTTAGTTGGAAATATGTCAGTGAGCCGTGCGCCTAGTAGTAGTATGCGTGGTAAAGCTAACAGCAAAGCGGTCACATCATTTTAAAAACTTGGCATTGCTGATTGTATAATATGGAAGGAATATATAAGGCAATTAACATAATATTTATTCGGTTCAACGCATTCAATAATGCAAATGTAACATAATAACATGTGTTATATTACATTCACATTGTTGAGTGCGAAATTATAACATATATAAGATATAATGTCACTGATGCTCTGTGTCGACTGGGCCTCTTCTTACATTAATTTCTTTTCTACTTATTTTTTTTAAAAGGAAGAATTTTCGAGAAAGCTATATGATGACTTGAAATTTTTTTAAATTCCTGTCTTCTTTGTCTATTCTTTCCTTTCAAATAGTTTTCTGAGCAACACAAATTGTTCCCTTATTTTCGTTATATACATACAGAGTATTTGATAATTATTGACATAACGATCATGTGTAAGTAAAGTGGACTAAAGTCCTTTATCATTTTGAAGTTTTCGCAATAATTGACGAATTATTAATTATTGAAATCTGGTTTTAAAAAATTTTTTTCTCTGTTACCTGACCCACTATAACATCCATATGTGCAAAATTAAATAAAAATACATAAACATTGTTTATACTCATTTGCGCGCGGCGGTGCGCACAAGTACGAGTACGTGGAAGGTGACAACGCATTAACAATGACATCTAAATATCTATTTATCCTTTCGAGTAGATCTCAAAATGTACATTGTAGTGCAAGATTCAAGCTTTAATTTGAGCCTAGTTTGAAGTTCCTAGCACGTCAGATAATAAAGAAAAAAATTTTTTTAACCAGATTTTCAATAACTCGTCAACTATTGCGAAAATTGCAAAATGGTAGAGAATTTTTCAACTCATTGTCAGTTTCATCCACTCTGCACATGATCGTTGTGTCAATAATTATCAAACTCTGTACTTCCGATTTGAATGTTCTCTTTCTTTCCTCATTCCCTTCTTATATTCTCCTTTTATTTATTTTTTTTCTATTGAATAAAAAATTATATGACTTGAAATTTTTGAAAATTCTTTTCTGCTATTCCTTTCTTTTAAATATTTTTCTAGGCATGAAGAAGATAAATGTACTCTGGGTAGTTGAAAATCCCCTAATGTGTCAACATTCTACGAAAAAAAATAAAACCGTTAAATTCCATTTTCTTTGTCCTTTAGAACAAAGGCCAGCTTAAAAAAATTTTACATTTGTATGCAATTCAAAAGCTTTCTCGAAAATACGGTGGTGTGACGCTTCTTGGCGGTGGTGATGACGGCGGTGATGCACGTATATAGGCACCGCGGTCTTCGGTTTTTCCTGTAGATGTCGAGCGCGTGTGCCAGAGAGACCGTTCAGTGCGGTTTAGACTTCAACCGGATATATTTTTTACATTAATTTTTTTCAGCGCAAATTTTAATTAAGGTTATAATTCATAAAAAATAATAAATCACAGAAGTGATTTACAAGTTATTTTAATCCTCTAACATTTAACGTTAGTAGTTCTAAATAACAATACAAGTAATGTTACGATAACGTACTAAATCGAAATATTCAGGGTGTAACTAAAAAAACATATACGGTGTACACCATCAGGTATAGAACAAGAATCCAGATCGAAAAGTCCTGAGTCATTTTTTTATTTGAGCTTTCTGCTTATTATTATAAAGTATAAAGGGGATGCTGGATACCGATATTACAGGTTCAATAAGAAATCTCCGAATTAGCTTTACAGATGTGAAAATCCTTTTACAGAGTTTAAGTAGGGACAATAATAAACTGCGCTGCACAAAATTAAAGACGAGGAATAATAAATAAATGAAACACTGATACTTAATATTGTATATAATTGCACTTTTTGCACTTAGAGCTGTCACTTCATAGAAACATTCGCTCATATATAAGTTATATACGTTATACGTATAAATTAAAGATATGCAGACATTTGTATTAAAATAAAGAACAACACTAAATCATTGAAACTAAGATCAAAAGCCTAATAAAGGAGATCTTTTGTGCAACTG
>JAJVSH010000227.1:105583-138731 GCA_021460005.1 Tetramorium alpestre
TGGACAATCTTCCAAAAACACACGATGCTCCCATAATCGAATATGATCCTAATGAAGGTAAAACTTGGACGAGATATATTCAATGATGTATTAACGATATCTCGCTCGCGAAGAGTCTGAATTTTTTTTATCTTCAGAAGTTGGAGATGTGTATATCGTTCAAAAAAGAAAAAACGATGATGAGCTGGAGAGTGTCTTCCTGGTGATAACTTCCGAGTAAGTCACTTTTTTCCGCTCTCCCTTACCCCCTCCCCTCTCCTCACACACACACACACACACACACACACACACACGCACGCACGCACGCACGCACGCACGCACGCACGCACGCACGCACGCACGCACGCACGCACGCACGCACGCACGCACGCACGCACAATCTACAATTAGCACAATTGCAATTATATTGTTAGATTATTGATTATGCTTATAAAAGAAAACAACAAGTAGATTATAGCTTTTTCAAAATAGTGTTTTAGACATTTTTTGTTGTATTATTAAAATAAAATGTTTTGTTTTAACATTTGCAGAGATATCAAAGAAAAAGATGCGATTACGGGAAAAATTAAGTTTTGTTGGTCGACAAATTCCGTATTGTCTTGCGTCTTAGGCAGGAGCGAGCCACCGACAGTTGACATTATTTTTGACACCACTAGAAAAGATAGGGAGAATCGGCGATACTTTGCGCAACCAGATGATGCAAAGGTAGATGAGAAACACTTGAACCCGCGTCGATTTTTCCGCGACTAGCGTTTTCTCCGAATGATTTTGTAATTTGTTCTTTGCTAATCCTTTTTTAGAAAATTGTGACAACAATTAGCGAGCAAATCGAGATACGGCCGATTCTGCTCAAGATTTTCAAGTGTATGAAGTGTTCGACACAATTTTCACAGGACCCGGAATTATACACGATATTCGCTCTTAAATCTATAACAGGTTTGTTTCACGATGAGATGACACACTTTTGGAGGCTGACTTGGAGAATGATTTGGTGAAATGACGATGAGAATTTTTTTTAGGTGCGAAACAACTCAAGTGTCCTACCTGCGACAGCAGCTTGGTCATCGAAATAGAGACCCCATCTAACGTAGACACTCAAATTGCGAAGAATCTGCCAACGGAGAGTCCAACGAGGCTCAACCTCGCGCACTCCGAGTCATTCTCTAGTATCGGTAAGCCGGTAAACCGATATGACAATACGACTTGACGTTCTGTCGGCATGTCAGGATTGTTTCGACGAGAACGAATTTATAAGAATGCGCACAATCTGTACAGATTCTCGATGCAGCGTTGCGAAAGGAATTGCAATGTCGCATCAAAAAATGTTATCGCGCGTAGTGAGTTGAATTTTTATTTATTTATTTTCTGGCTCTTTCTAGAAAGTTTCAAATTCTGCGAGACAAAGTCTCTTTAACTTTTGATTCGTCCAGAGAATAAAGCTGCAAAAATGTATGTATGAATTTTATGATTGTCCTTGCCTTTAATTATTACTATGTACAGTTTGTGCAAAAATAATTAATCGTGTTAAAGTTGGCCTGATAATTACTTAACATTATCTAAAAAAATTGAATTAAATCTTTCTTAGCTTAGTTAATTGATTGATCGATTAATTAATAGTGAATGCACTCAAATAGTAATTAACGTGTTGATGTTAATATGTATATCATACAACTGATCAACGCGTGTGCGCAAGCGTTTGTATATTTTACCACATTAATGGGAACTATAACATACTAATACCGGTGCAGGTGGAATGGAGGGTGGAGCTAAATCCATCACCACTTCTCTGGTGCACTCCGACTCTCACACCCAAGCTCAAGTCTGCTGTAAGCTTCAGCCACAATAATTTACGTTACAGCATCCCCCTCTCTCTCTTTCTCTTTTCTCTCTTTTTCTCTCTCTTTCTCCCCGGTGTTGTAGAAACGCCGACAATTTCCAATTTTTATTTCTGTAAACGCGACGTAATGATATATTTATAAAACAAAATTCACACATTTGAGAGATATCGAAATTTCTTTGGTTCATTTTTCGTCTCTTTCAATTTTCGAAAAATATAACGACAAAATATTACTTTTTATTTCTTTTTCTGAATTGATATTCTTCATCGTTCAGGTTCAGCGACGAGTTTAGAAGAGTCGAGGGAGTCAACACCGTCTACAAATGTCCCAACGAAGAAATACGAGAGTGACATAGAGATACTCAGTAATCCAAGCCAGAGCAGCATCGAAGTTTTGGATGAAACGCTAAAGTTGGTCTACTGCTTATTACTCGTTTACAGTATTAGTTGTAGTGTATATACATTATACTTGAAGTATACACATATATTTTGTATACAAGGTCATCACTGTTATATATGAACGCATTAAAAACCCGGTTAGATAAAACTAGAATATATAATAAAATTTTTCGCAGTAGAATAAAATCCGTAAAAAGAAATGTAGATATACACGATCCCATCATCTGCACATTATACTGTTTATATTTCGCTGATATTTCAACCGTGATATTCATTGATGCAGGGCTAACGTCACACCAAATCGAAAACGCTCGACTGAGGAAAAGCGTACCGCGATTGCTTCCTCTTTAATAACGATACCAGATGCAACGCCAGTTATGACAGGTCTGACAGAAAGTAGTTCTTCGGGTTTGTATCCTTCATCTCTTTTTTTTTTTACAAATAATTACGACAAAATATTACGTAATTAATAGGCCTCAATGATTATTCCATTTTATTTCATTAATTTTATTATGACTCGCATGTTTATATCATCTTTTACTTTTAAGAATTTAATTTATTTGAGTATTTGTGTAAGAAATAAATGAGAGATGAGAAATTTTATTTCACGCTGTAATCAGGTTGTAGAATTTATATGATCTCTCTCTCTCTCTCTCTCTCTCTCTCTTTACAAAATGATGTAACTGTATGTTGAAAAAATTGTGTTAATTTTTATCTTAATGGCATATACATAAAATTAAAAGTAACTAAAATTATTTACAGGTTCATTGACAGACAGTATATGTACGGCATATGAAAATAAAATGATCAAATCGACAAACACGGATACAAAGTCCCACAGCAGCGATGGTGAGAAAGAAATTGCGGCATTTACTCCTATGCCAAGCTTGACATCGATGCTAGGAGGTAAAGTTACAACAACTTGCGATGTGCTCGACATTTAAAAAATTAAAAACGCTTGATCGTGAATAAAGTGAGCAGGTGATACTGTGCTATCGCTTCGAGCATCAATTTTATTCTGCATCGATTCAGACCGATTTGAATCGTGTTTTTAGCACATAGTGTTTATCGTTAATTATCAATTATTCATCAAACATTATACATTATGGTGTTTAATAACGTAACATTTTTATTTTTATTTATTAATTTATATACCTCTCTCTGTCATTTTTAGGCTTGCTACAGAGTATAAAGATTGGCAACAAGACCTTGAAGGGTGAAGAGGCATCAAACTTTTTTGGGAGTAACGTGCAATATTCGTATACTGATTTTAGCAGCGTAGATCATAGAATCAAATTGCACATCATTCTAAATGTATTCGAGCATGAGAACGAAGAGCTCATACTTCTTCTCAAGGTGATCTGAGATGTGTAATCTATTAAATTTAACTAATATAACATGACAAGCCTAAATTAAACGCCATAGAATTATAAAATTGATGCATTATTTTTTCACGTCTCTCTTTCTCTCTGTCATGTTCTATGTAGGCCGAGATTTTGATGCATTCTATGCAGGAGACGTTTTCTGGATGCTTGGTATTGTCTACATCCAAGGTTTATGTTCTCAGAATTGATGGGCCAGAAGGGTAAGCTTGCTTTTATGACTCTGGTATAAATTTGAATGACAAAAGTTATAAAAAATCATAAAAGTTTTTAAAGAAAATTGAGCATTAACTTCTTTTATCGTGTTCTTAATAATAAAAATATCGACACAAAGATTAATTTTAGTTTTTCAAACTTGAATTTTGAACGTTATGTTTTTGTGACGAAACTTGAATGCTTTTTAAGCTGCCCGCTTACCTGTAGTTGACTTGAGATTAATTGAATTTAATTTTATACGGTTTCATCTATTTCGAGATGTTGATTATTCGCTAGAAAAGATCCTTATTTCTTAATCACAAAGAAACTGCGAGCGAGAGAAGAAAAAAAAGAAATTTGTTTGTAAGGGAGGATCCGCAGCGTTGGCTTCACAAGGAAGTCAGTTGGACAACGGACAGATTAAGATCTTTCGTGCCGCTACCGTTTAAGCAGGGTATTTCGATCGAGTTGGAACAGTCTGCGAGTAAAGTCGGCGAGGAGCATCTGCCCATCACCCTGCTCTGTATTCTGCAAGATTTTCAGAGAACATCAAATTTTTTATTTTATATCACAGGTAAAAAAAATGTGTTCCGATGAGATTTATTAATTGCGAGAATTTGGTCTCGGGAGGCAACTGCTTCCGAGACAAATGTAAATACACGTTGACGATAAACTTGCTTTACCTTTTTGCTTACGATACGATTTCTGTCGATAGACTTACAGTTGCCTGCAAGCTGCGAAGTGGAATTCTCTATTCCAGAGCGTTACAGCATCTTGATGCAAAATATACTGACAAATACTGCCAACTATCAGACCGGAGATACCGTACGATTACTGGCAATGTTTTCTACCGCGAGTCTGAAAGATCAAAACGTCACTACCAAGCTGAAACTATCTGGACTGATAGTGACGGGTACGACATTGGTGATGTTGAGGGACAACGTGCGATGGCTTATACCAGGCAGCGATCAAGTGCCTTTGGTCGCTAGGGAACAAGCTATGAGCAATTTGATTGGGATAGTTAGTAATTGCCAATTCTTGCTAAATTTCTGTTAATTATTATAGCTTAGAAAGGGCTTCACGCACTTGATGGACTCCCTAGGGGACGAGCAAGTTCTTTATAAATATATATATATATGTATAATTCAATTTTAGGAACATTGCGACACTTGGTTAACTCTGAATTTTTTGGATGAGATTGCGGGCCTTGAGGAAAGTTGGACCTTGGAATTTGTCTCGTCTGGTGCTGTCGAGGCTGTAATAAGTTCTATTCAACCACCGTGGGAAGAACTATTCTCAATACCTCTGCAAATAACTACGCGCGTAACGCAGGGTAATGGAGAAGAAAAAACTTAAATTGCACGCAAATCAAATCTCTAGTGAGTTTCTCTTAATTAATTTGATAAATTTGTCCGTCATGTACTTGGAAAATCCAAAGTTTACAGACTAAAGACGGCAATTACAAAGGAAGGAACATGTGACGTCCCGTAATGTCGCGAGAGATTGATTTTATCAAACAGAGAGATTCAACTATATAATTAAAAAATTTTTTAATATTAAATTTACAAATAAAAACCTAGCTACTTTAACGATTTATTCAAAATGCCATTTTAACAAATGTGTCCTTTTCTTTCTTATATTTTTACACTTCCGGTGTTTTATAACGTTTAACATCAAGTTAATTAGACAAGTTTGTGTGACTTGTGATAGACATGTTGCTCGAACGAGATTCTAATTTGATTTTGCACTGTCTGAAAAACGCCGAGGCGTCTTGACGATATTGAAAAAGGAAAGAAAAAAAAATAGTTGATTCTCGAATGAAGGAAGAACCTGAAGGAATTCAGAACATTCAAGAAAGAATCGATAGAAAAAATCAAAAAAAAGAAAAGAATAACAAGATTATCTCGCTAGAGGGTATCAAATGTATAATTCTCAATAGTGTTACTAGAACTCTTAATTATAAATACCTACGATTGAATTACCTTTCTTTGTATTGACTCTTGAGTCAGAGTTTCTCCATATTACATGCATGCAACGTACACAATATCTTTTGTATAAATTTCTTACAGTTTGTATTGTACATTTGTACATTTAGTGTTGGCAATCTAGCTATATTAATTATTATTTTGGATTAAAGACGTCCGTCTGTGATATGTATATTCGGAGTTTTATAATAAATGCAAGACTCAGGTATTTTAATGTAGATGTTTATATCGCGAGGATATTGTAATTTATATTTTGTAACAAAGCATGTGTAAATAAATATAATTACGATCTTAAGGCATACCTTTTCGACTCTTATCTCTATAATTATTATCCTCTCACCTGATGTACGATCATCGAAAGACAACGGTCCCATAAAGTGTCCCACTTTTTAATGCATTATATTGTAGTGGAAGAAGCACATCTTGCTATACTTTTGTATTATGAAACGCGTCTGTAACTTGAAAGATTATACCATGTGCAAACTAATATGCATCGCTGCATGTCAATGGACACATACTCGTTCTCGATATCTTGTACACAAGTACATTTCAGTCACACGTTTGTCATTTCTTCGTCTGTTAATGAGCCGAGCGTGTATATACATCATACAGAAGGTATAAAGCGCAAGTTGACCCCGAGTAAGTTGAAAAGGTAAATGTGCGTAAGTAACGTAACGAAGGCAAACGATAGAAATTAGGAAAGCCATTGTTTTTTTTTCTTTTTATACATACATAATGTATGGATCATATAATAATCTTTACACGAAAAGAATTCAGAGATGCACATTCCGCAAGTTGTATCCCCGGCATGGCTCATTCTCGTCATTATTATATCGCGCAATGGCATCAATGGTTTCGGATACAATAAGAGAGGTACGACAACAAAAGTTTTCATCTCCGTTTATCGTGCGAATTTGATATGAAATCAATTGAAGCGAGTCTTTTTTACTCTTTTTTTTCCTTGTTTTCTCATTCATTGTTAAATAGCAAACAAATCTAATTCGAAAATAAGAGAAAACGAGTCGAGACAATCATAATTCGTAAATCAAAGATGTACTCACAAGTACAGAGAATTTTACAAGGATTTTTACTGAGTAAACATGGATTGTACGTGCAAGTAATGACAAATTTATGAGATTCTATAATTACTTATATTTTCATAATTGAATGATCGATTACGGTACTAATCAAATTAAACAGCCCTAATGAATAAAAATAGAAAATTTCTATACAATCAATAACGTCAAAATTTATTTTAGAGCAACATTTGTGGCCCCAAAAGTACGACGCGTGTGCAGGAGAGCTACAATCACCAGTCGCTATATCCACAGCGAAAGCGATCGTTTTACCACTTCCAGCTCTCGAGATGGTCGGTTATCATGATTTCCTTCCGACGCCGCAAATATTGACGAATAGTGGACAAACCGGTATAAACACACAATTTCATAATTGGACCTTCTCTTTGAAGGAGAGAAAGAGAACAATAGCACGTGTGTCTTTTTAGTTAAACTTACTACGGACAAGAATGCGATAGATGGAAGCGTGCCGTACATATTCGGTGCCGTTCTGCAACGGAATCAACGATATGAAATGGAAGAATTGCATTTTCATTGGGGCGTAAAAAATAATAGGGGTGCTGAACATGTGTTGAACGGTGTAAGGTAACAGCAATCATATTTATTTACTCAAATCGACACGATGAGAAGTGAAAGTTAACGAATATAGCGATTAAAGATCAGATTATCCGTAGGTATCCAATGGAAATGCACATTGTACATCGCAATATGGCATATTCCAACATTTCGCATGCATTGCGGCATGAGGATGGGCTGGTCGTAGTAGCTACCCTCTTTCAGGTATGGTCACACTCGATTCCCTTAAATTTAAACTTTACATCGTCGCTTACATTACTCCGATCCATTCCCATCAATAATGATATACGTCTATTCTACAAAGTATTCTTACATGATTGCCTAAGGATGACTTGCCAAGAACATTTAAGAATTACCAGTGAAAACAATTAAATTTAAAAAAACATTCGAAATTAATTCCAAAATTTAAAATTTCTCTCGAGATGGAGAGGAAAGCTCTATGTCTGTAAATGTAACGTAACGTTTTTATTTCAGTTGCAACATGAAGACAATGAGCTCCTTCAATCTCTCATAAGCAAGCTGCCAGATGTGCAATGGGCACGTACAAAGCAATCGATCAACGTATCTCTCGCTCTAGCATCCCTGATACCGTCCAACACTGACATGTTTTATACGTACAAAGGATCTCTCACGACTCCACCTTGTAGCGAGGTAGTCACCTGGATAATTTTTGCCACTCCAGTCCCGATATCTTTCCGACAGGTATGTTTTCTTACGAGAACGCAGCGTTCCTCTTTTTCAAAATAACGACGAATTTTAACAATACAAAGAATACGAAAAACAAAGAAGAAAAAATACAATATTTTAATTATCAAAATTATTTTCTTCACTTTCTTAAAGTTAGAGATCATGTCGTTATAATCGCATATATTGTCTATATAAAAAATTAGGAATACTCGCACACGTAATAACAAAATGTATCTGTTTGTAGATAAACATGTTTCGGAAACTCTCAAACGGCGAGGAAACATTAGGTGATAATTTTAGACTGTTGCAAGATATCGGTCAACGGAAGATATATGCTAGAAGATTGGACCCATCACTCTGGACAAAAAATATCAAACGCGATGATTTGCGATTAAATTTTGCAAATTTAAGTTGGTTTTGGTCATAATACACAATAATCGCGACGTTCTACTTTTTGTCTTTTGACTTGTTATATAAAACTTGTAACTTGTAACTTGTTGTATAAAACTGAGAAGTTTGCTGTTGCAAAATTCGTTTATTTACCTTTGTAGATTATTCCATGATTACTCGAGTTCAATTACGAGAGAGAAAGAGAATCCTCTTTAAATGATATTCTTATTTACAAGACACTCTTAATTTTTTTTCTCTATCGTAGAATTCGTACGAAGAAAGCATACAGACGATTAATCATTTCGACGAAAAGTCATTGGATCACGCATTTTGAAGAAGCTTTTTGCACGCCGATACTCCTACGCGGGTGATGACGATCCATGCTAAGAGAGAAATAGCATTCTCATGCTGACTCGGCCAACTCAAAAAATTGTCAATTGGCCATAGTGTACCCTCCGAGAGAATGATAACTGGCTCATTTTTATACATGTACAATAACCATGAGATTAACATAGCCTGAAAGCGTTATAGAGCTCGCAATAAGAATCGCAAACAAGTTAAGGCGACAAGTCGCTTACTTTATTATTAATATTCACACATTCAGATCTCTCGTTAATTGAATTACGCGCATATTGAATTACAAAATTTCAAAAGAAAGAAATCACATGGATTTCTCTTTCTTGCGACATACTACGTTAAGATGTTTGAATCGTTCCTTGTGCCACATCCTTGAATAGAATCAATGAAATCGTGAAGGATGTGAAATCCGTCTGCAAACTTTCCTTTTAATTTATATGGTAGCATCCGAAAAACAAATCTTATAATAGTTACTTTACGGTACGATGTGTTGGAAGAGAATTAAATCACATGATTTTTCACTTTTAATTTTATAATTCAATATGACTTTCAAGCGACCTACTTACGTTCAATACACGAAGGCTATAAATTAGCAACATTTGAAATTGCACGAGCCGCGTCAGTCGTTGATTCACTAAAAGAAAAAGAGATTGCGCAGAGAATGAAGGAATGTAGAGAGAGAGAGAGAGAGAGAGAGAGAGACAATAATATAAGATAAGAAAACAGTCCCATATTGATATCTTATTTCTGTGAAATCTGTAAATTTCTCAACCTATGGACTAATAGAAATGATCTTGCTAGAAACACTATGGTCCGCTACAAGTGGTTTCACTTGGTAATTGACATGAAGGTTGAAAGGCTCACCGTTCGCTTTCAGGATACTCTCTACGTGGTTATATCGGCGTTGAAGCTTGGCATACTTGGCAAACTCGTCCACCATGGAAAGTCCTGCCATGTCCTCTTTCAACGTGCTCAGCTCTTTCCGCAGCTCAACATCACATCTCTTTTGCGCGAATACACGTGATGAAATCTGTATTTTATACAACACACACAGAATACTACGAGCACGAAGCAGCTTTGATACAATTAAGAAATCTGCATTTACAAGAATACAAAGTATTCTCTTATTCAATTTTAGTACAAGCAAATCTTTAGAGGATTTAGAATTATGGCCACTCGTTGGCAACTTTTCGCATCTTCCGTCGAGTTCCAATCAAAAAAAGAAAATTATTAAAATAAAAAAAAACATTCCTATCACGTACACATTTGTCCAAGATACTTACAAATCTAATCAGAAACGGTGCAATATTATCCAAAATACAGCTAAGAGTGAAAATCACGAGTAAATCCATGACTGTAACCACACGAGATAACCTAACCTAACCTATGTTCGCAACTTAATAATTATTTTTTCAATTTGTTTTCATTCTTTGGTTTCGTTTGCGTGTAATTTTTAAGTTTCAAATTTTGACATCTCTCGTCGCGCGCAGACTCACAAATGCAAGACAAAGGATATCGCGCAAAATCTAACAAAATTGACATTGGCGAAACGTCTTCTTCTTCTGGTTGAACTCCTTCCAGCTCCTTCTTCTTTTTTCTCTTCTGGCTTCTGGTCAATTCATTGACCAATACGGCCACAGCAAATATTTATGCTCCGTTTGGAGCAAGGATACCGTAATCAAATTTAGGCTGACTACACCAAGTTCCGATTAAACTAATCGCTGATTAATTCCGTTGTGACTAAATAGTTATTGGCGTCCAATCCCGATTCACTCTGGAATGAATTGGATTGGATTTAGAATAAAGGCCACAGCACAGACTTTTACATAACGCATAATAAATAACGCATAAGGAAATCAACCAATCAGATTTCTTTATTTCTACCCTGGAAAGAGAAATGAAGGACTCGGATTGGTTGATTTTCTTATGCGTTGTATTATGCGTTATGCAAAAGTCTGTGCTGCGGCCTTAACATTTACATCGGATTGGTCTTACCATGGAGGTTGGAATAAAGGTATCTTTTCATGTTGACGTTTGATGCTTATTTTCAGCGTCAAAAGACGTCACGTGACCAAAAATGACGAATCGGTATCTTCATTTTTGGTCACGTGACATCTTTTGACGCTAAAAATAAGCGTCGAGCGTTAACGTGAAAAGATATCTTAACAGGAGGGAGCATAAATGAGCGGGGGTGAAGAGTGAGACGTGGGACGAAGGTTTACCACTCAAGATGGCGACCATATTGGAAGGAGAAAGATAACTTTTGAAATTCAGCAGTTATCTTTCTCCTTCCAATATGGTCGTCGACTGATTTCTCCTTACCTCTCAATTATCATTCCCTTCGACTAGAAAAATATCTTATACTCCCTCCTGATATTCCTACCTCCATGGGTCTTACTTCTGTGAAGAGCGGAATGAAAGTGAAATATCAGGGTTACCAATTTAGTAAATTACAAATAAAAACTTGAATTAGGTCTTTGACTATATACAGGGTGTCCCAGAATTGTCGCGCCAATTTTCGTGACCAGGTAGAGCGAATCAAACTGAGTCGAAAACTCCTCTACCATTTTGCAATTTTCGCAATAGTTAACGAGATATTAATTGTTAAAAACCTCCGTATTAGACCAGCCCTCCGCCGAATACAAGCGCGCGGCGAGATACGACCGNCCAGCGTCATTGTTACCAAGATCGCGAGGAGTTGTTTACTAAACGCGGCAATGCCTAAAAGCGGCGGTTCTGAGCTGCGATTGTCCCCCTGTTTTTTGCCATTTGTAGAAAACAACTCCTCGCGATCTTAGTAACAATGACGCTGGGCGGTCGTATCTCGCCGCGCGCTTGTATTCAGCGGAGGGCCGGCCTAATACGGCCATTTTTAACAATTAATATCTCGTTAACTATTGCGAAAATTGCAAAATGGTAGAGGAGTTTTCGACTCAGTTTGGTCCACTCTACCTGCTCACGAAAATTGGCGCGACAATTCTGGGACACCCTGTATACATGGACTGCCAGTTGCTCTTTGCACGCTGTATCAACATGAAAAGCGCCTCCGCTAGTTAAGTAGCGAATCCTGGTACTTCGATGACATATTGTGAGCTTATGGTAATGAGATAAAATTGTTCTATGAAGGTAAATGCATCACAATATCTAAACAAAAAGATTTTTTTAGACATATGTTAACAAAAATTATAACTTTTAGCGGACAGTAACATTATTATACATAATTTTTATAAACAAAAATCAATAAATATTATATATACAGGGTGTTTTAATGGATAAACCAGATTTTTATCATAAGAGACGGATTATCGACTGCAACTGTAATGAATCGAAAGATCCATAGATGACAACGGTTTGGGTCGACCCATAGACTTATATAATAGACTGCGCGTTCCGTGAGAGAGCTTGAGGCCAACACTAGAAAGAGAGAGCAATAGCGTAAGTAGTTATGTCTCTTTCTAATACGGAGGTGGTGGGGACACGAAGAGGAGAAGTTGCTATGCGTCTCCATAGCGATCCCCTCCGTACTCCTCCCCACTCTTTGCGGTGTGCGAGTAAAAGCGCACTACTTACAGACTATCTCTATCCTTTGGTCTTGGCAGAAGCTGGCCCATAAGAACGCGCAGTCTATTATATAAGTCTATGGGTCGACCATGATAAAAAGCTGGTTCATCCATTAAAACTCATCCTATATACAATATTTATTGATTTTTGTTTATAAAAATTGTGTGTAATAATGTTACTGACCGTTAAAATGATACACCGCGCTGTTTTATCATCATAATTGGCTGTGTTTCGATTTTTTGCCATTTAACTAACGGAGGCACACGTGATGTTGATTACATGAAGAAGCATTGTAAGAATAAGAAAAGTGGAGGTAACTGGCAGTCCATATTTGTATAGTCAAAGAATTAGGCTAATATTACATGTGTTGTACGACAAATTTTTCCAGTATATTGATTGGCTATAAAATAGTAACGTTCTCGAATCTCTAGAAATTTTCTCTATTGCAACCAATCAACACGCTTTAAAAATTCGTCGTACGACAAATGTAATATCAGCCTTATACTTATAAATTTGGTTAGATACATGTATATATACACATGTGAATATACAAAGTAGCTTCAAGGAGATATGTCTGTTCTGTAAATGAATAGCATTCCTCCATTTTATTCTTGCTGCCAGCTTTTGGTCTATTGAGCTTTTTTTTCCTCTTGCTCTTTTCAATCTCTTGCATCTTACTAATATATTTGAAATAAAACTATGTAATCACGTATTGTCCTTTATAGAAAAAAGCGAGAAATAGGCATAAAGAATCAATCAATCTTGTATGTACGATCCTCTAAGCGACGAATGTCACGGATGTGTAATGTAAACCGTTCGATCGACAGAGGAAAAAATGACCACGTTAAATTTTAACGTCCGTCATCCCTCTAATTTCGACGTCACGGTAGAAGAGTAAAAAAAGAAAATAAAACGTTTCAACATATGTAGTTCTAAGTAAAAAATATTTTACTCGAGTCCTCTAAACGTATACAAATTCAAAGTTAAGCCTCTCAAGGAGTGAGCCGCTTGGGATCGCGCGGAAACATGGACACTTTACGAATGTTGTCCAGGCCGAGGTACAGCATTACTACGCGTTCCATGCCTATGCCACCACCAGCGTGTGGCGGACAACCATATCTAAAGGCGTCAATGTACGACTTGATTTTCTCGATGTCTGAAACAAACGACTTTCTTGTTAATTGCATCATTTCTGGAATTTTATTAAAGAATGAAGGATGATGCGCGCACGCACACGAGAGAGAGAAAGAGAGAAATGCGCCGCATTGCATGCGTCACGATTGCAGTAGAGGAAAAGTGGCACAGTTTTGTTAATATATAGAGGAAAGAAAATTGAAAGGATGGAAAAGATGAAACTCGGAAATTAATTAAATACGGGAAATTGTTTACGGAAAAGGCTTTCGATTTCAGTCCGCGTGGATTCAGATCTCTCTAAAATTTGATTGCATGAATAAGCGAGAATTCTCATGCGAACATTTCGCTTACCAATTCCATGATGCTTGGCGCGTTCGGTAAGAAAATCCGGATCATGAATACGTTGCGCGCCAGATATGATCTCCTCACCTCGCATAAACATGTCGTATGAATTGGACACTTTCTATAAAGCAAAATCGATGTTGAGATAAGGAAAAAAATACTGTGCGACTTTAAACACAATCTAAGAATACTTTACAGAGTTATTTGGATCCGGCATGGTATAGAAAGGTCTTACAGCGAGAGGATACTTGTCCAAGATGTAAAAGTCTGTGTCATACTGAAAAAGAAAAACACACGATGTTTGCAATATAAAAAGCTCAAGTTTTACAATTGAATTGCCAAGTCAATAACTACCGTGAGAAATTCCTACAACTGTAAATAATCGCGATAAATTAATCAGATAATTTATTCCACTTTTTTAAAAGTCACAAATTTAACTTGAACTGATCGACAGGATTTTTATATTTTTGTCTTTGTACTTGCCTATTTATATTTATTATAAACTCTGTTGAGCTCTGTACATTTTCTAAAATTGTCTTACTTTGCTCTTGACGAGCTTTCCCAAGAGTTTTTCATCCGGCGTCGACAGATCGTCCTCTTCCCCCAAAGTCACACCCGCTTCCGCCAACAATTCGATCGCCTGTGGATACTCCAGTCTTAAGGGCGGTTCGAGAAATTTAAAAGGCTCCACCGGATACTGTTGGCTGACTGCAGCTATTTCGTCTGCATAACTGTTGAATCGCCACAAAAATCAAGTTATTATTAATTACATTAATGTCATAAATTGCGAAAACTCATAGTAAGCAGATGGATGTATGTAGACACATCGAGAACGCGAAAGAACAAACGTAAATATTTTATATACACACACGCACACGCACACGCACGCACGCACGCACGCACACACACATACATATATATATTGTACTTGTAACTAACTTATCGCGTAAGCCTTTAAACAGCTCGATGAACATCTGTCCGATGGTATCTATCACCTCGCGATAGTGATACTTGAAAGCCATTTCCAGATCAAGGCCTACAAATTCTGTCAAATGTCTGTGCGTATTGGAATCTTCTGCTCTGAAAACTAATCGCGACATTCT
The DNA here is from genome assembly GCA_021460005.1 of Tetramorium alpestre. Taxonomy (NCBI): domain Eukaryota; kingdom Metazoa; phylum Arthropoda; class Insecta; order Hymenoptera; family Formicidae; genus Tetramorium; species Tetramorium alpestre. Next base: position 120,608 of record JAJVSH010000227.1, read on the forward strand.
CTCAGCAAGAATCTTGTCAAAATATTAAATTTATAAAGAAGAATATCGTGTCTAGTCTAAAGAATCCTCTAAAAACTTGATTCCTCGGGACACCGGAAAAACTCTTTCTCAATTTCCAGCCATATCAATAGGCTGACTATTTATTCACAGCCTATCGATTTGGTATGTGTACGTAGAAAGAAAACGTAATGTTATGCAGCCAATCGAAACGACCGTTGCACACATTTATTGTAATAAAAGTGGAAGAAAGAGTCACAAGAATAGAGCAACCATTTAAATTAATTTGAATACCGATGACGTAAGGATATAGAGGCGCTACGCGTACCTATCGATAACCTGAGAATTCTAATAACGCATTCTAAGTAACGTTCAGCGAGACACACGTCCTACTTGTATTTCTGTTTCTATTAAACACACGGGTATACCTGCTCCGACAGTGAAAACTCTGTCAAAGTCTGCGGCGATCGCCATCTGCTTGTACAATTGTGGCGACTGAGCTAGATAAGCATTGCCTTTGAAATAAGACACTGTAAAGACGTTTGCCCCACCTTCACTGGCTGCAGAAATAATTTTGGGAGTGTGGATCTCGACAAAGCCCTGAAAAGAAAAAGAAGAAATAAGCGAGAGAAAAGGAAAGAAAGATTTCGGCAGAAAGTGAAAACGTTAACTCACCATGTTTGTCAGAATGTCCCTGAAGAGCTTACAAGTACCAGCTTCCACCTTGAAAATCGCTTGATTGGCCGGAGTGCGTAGATCTAAAATTCTATTATCCAATCTGGTGTCCTGATTCACTCGCACGTTCAACGCTGTCTCGTCCGTCTCGCCGACAGGCCTCGCGGCATCTTCTATTTGCAAAGGAAGTTGCGGCTTCGCGGCACTCACCACAAATACTTGCTTCAGATGAACCTCGACATCTTTTTGCGAGCACGATTCGATTTTCGCAGGCACGGGCATTACCACGGCCATGACATCGACTATGGACTCTTTTGTGATGCTAAATGGAACGAAACACCACGTTAATATAAATATATATATGTAACACTTGTTCAATTTTGATCAATATTACGCAGGTTAAAATTAAGAGATTTTACTTGGATATAAATTTAATCATTTGTTTGCTGATTTTTTCAGTCACAGCAGCTAGTCCTTGTACAGTGTACGATTGTTGTCTCAACACGATAAAACATTGTTTGCCTAAAAGATTAAAGAGAAAGAGAAAGATGTGAGATTAAATTCGATTTCAATTAGGATTAATATTCTACTTTTATAACACATAGTTTTCTAATTACAAGTAACTGTATCACTGTAACTTACCTTTTGCGCGACTAGTATGTAAACGACCTCTCAGCCAAACCGTCTGATTCTCTAGATCTTTATTCAGCATCTTGATCGCCGTAAACTTTCTGTCCTCGAATGTTTCCTTACTCTGAATCATTTTCATCTCTCCGTACTTTCCCGCAGATACATCCTCAGTTTCCGCTGTGGACTCTTGCTGGGAATCCTGAAACGTGATATGTCGCCGCAACAGTAATATTTCGTTTACCGATTGACATTTTGGATTAAATTTAGATTACACATACTAACACATGTCACAAACTAGAATTAACTTTCCGCAGAATTTAAGCGTAACATCTATTTAATTAGTGAATACAATTTAGATATAATTTTTTCTTGGAGAAACATTTAAGAATAACTTACAGATTGAGCTTTTCTTTCCGCCTTTTTCGCCGCTTTCTGTTGCTCCTTTTGCTGCTTTTTAAGAGCCTTCTTGGATATCTCGTCTCTTTGTAAAAAAAATGACAAATTTTTTTTCTGATATTTGGACGAATGATTTGAATATCGATGCTAACTGATAAATTGTATAATATTTCAGTGATGTAAAAAATAACGAAACGTAATTTCGAGTATCACAGTCTCAATAGTATCATAATGTCAGTTTATTATATACATAAAATGCTGAAATATCCAGTAGACATAATTTGCAGTTAAAAACATATATTTACGATGAAATCTACTTTAATTTGCAAACAACTGGAATAAAAAAATATCGGTCTAAATGGTGCAGCGAGCACCATTGACAAGTTACATGACGAGTAGATTGTACGTGATACCCTGTCGGAGGACACTCCACTGGCTTGTCTTCACCCATCTGTAAAATATAGTAACACAAACACATGAATTACATCATCCAATCCAGATCTAACAATTTAACAGTCCAGTTTTGTATATTTTTACAATGTAAATGTACATTATTATTATTATTGGAGTTTACTCATGTGAGTATATACTAACAGTAAGAGAAAAGTAAAACATATGGAAATAACGTGTAAGGCGGGGAACTACATATTTTCGAATGAACCGCCTATGAGCTAGGAGAGACGAGTCCGTAGAGATTCAGAAGGAAGTAATGAACCAGGATACTGAGGAAACCGTCACCGAGATTGGGAACCAAGACGCCTCTTGAAGAGGAATGAGACGGGGGATGAAGAAATTTATACAACCGCGTATTCGTTGCACGAACCTTAATCATCTTCTCACACGTATCTTTTCACCGAGGAGAGGCTACTACGCAACTCTCTACATGCATGCGTGCATTGGTGTGCATACGCATACACGACACGATCTCGTGGTTCGTACATACACGAGCACGTGGCGCTAAGGTATAGCGAATCGCGAGCCGCCGAGAGCCAGTTATCCAATGATGGTCTAGGAAAATGTCACGTGAACCGAGTTAACCACAAACGAAGCACGAAAGTATACACGTGATACCGGGAACTACGTACATGACGATGGCACGGAGGCAGCGTGAAGCCTAACCTAACCTACAAAAAAAAATACTGCACGGAAGGCATGACATGGAGATAGAAAAATATTTAGGAATGTTAAACGGATGATTTTAATGGCATCGTTACGTGCCATTCACGTTTATTATTAATATGACATGATACAAAAAGTAAGAATCGATTGTAGGATTGTACTATTAATTGTACTGTATAATGACAAAATTGGTGAGATAATTTGAATTATTTGCAAGTTATTTGCTTTCGATTCGACATAAGAACATTTGACAGATACAGTACATATCTTTTCGTCTCGAGCTTCTTACAGATTACGTCTCACTCTCCGTGTCATTCGTCTGGCAGGTGTATATGGGATAGTTTAGACGTTAACATATGTGTAGTACAAATGTAGTATCATCGAAAAAACAAACATACATACTTTGCTTGTGCGAGAAAAACTTGACCACGTACGTAAGTGGATGACACGCCCCAACGCCGTGATCAACACCCCATTAAACAGTGACTAACAACAATCGGTAGCGTGACAGCACGTAGCGATGATTGACAGAGATTGACAGGATGAAGGAGAGAGAGAGAGAGAGAGAGAGAAAGAGGAAAGAAACATTTTTAATCATTTTCAACGTTATTTCTTTCATTATATTAACATAAAGACGGAGACAAATAGAATTTCAATAATGAAGCAGCACGAGATCCGAGATGAGTAGCCCGAGTGGCGAATCTAATGGAATAAACCCAATGGAAAGCATTAGCAAGAGAAGGGAAATGTGATCGGGCTGTATCGGAACAAAGCTAATATGAATTGAATCTGTAAACATTGTTCTGATTAGTCAATCTAATCTCAATCTCACGCCGTAGTCTGATACAGGCTTTACGATTAGTCTCTTTCTAACGAACAAGCATATCTATGCATTGGCCTGATTTACGCCGAATGTTTAATACGTTGGAAGTACGCGCCCAGCGATTAGATTCATTTTAATACGAAATAATTTAACAATTTAATGCACGCATGTGTGTAGCGACCCTTAAAGCCCGTATCAGACTACAGGACATAGGAGATCTCTAATTTCAATTTTAATCTACATCATCCTGATTGGTTAAATTCTAATCTCCAATTCACAATCTCAATCTTCAATGCGTAATCTGATGCGGGCATTAAGGCTGACTGCAACCAAATTCCGATTAAACTAATCGCCAATTAATTCCGTTGTGACTAAATAGCTATTGGCTTATACAGTGAAATTGACCAATAGCTATGCTGGTTACAACGGAATTAATCGACGATTAGATTAATCGGAACTGGTTGCAGTCACCCTAAGGCTTGGCAGCCAATCACAGGTTGAACCTGAACGTAACACGCCTGGATTGGCCATTCAGCCTGCCGTCCGACCATTCGTCGGCATCGTCGAACGTCGTCGGGGCGGTTATTATCGTACGCGAATTTGCCGAGTTTTGCGCCGTAGTCGGCACGACGCGACGTATATATCACTCGTCAGCGATTTTTTCCCTCTCATTTGATTATTCGTGATTCAGCAACATTCAGCAATTGGATTATTCAATTGCCGTGTGTGAGATCTGCCGCGCAGACCGTCGTACGTCAGACTGCCCGTTCAGGACTCGAGTATAATCAAAAATAAGACCAGAATATAATAGATTCGCGAGATGACGATCAAGGCGGTCTGTGTCCTTCAGGGAGAGCCTATCAAGGGAACCGTGTATTTCGAACAAGCGGTAAATTCTCTCATTTTTTTTTCCTTCAATATTCCTGCCCTCGTCACCTTGACACCTAACGCCGGGTAAGCCTGGCAGGGCGTTTTGTACCTAATTCTCGGATTATGAGTAAATTTTCAGATCGATCTCGCTCTATCGCTTTTTTTCAAAAGATATCCGCTTATATCTTTCAAGCTCGAGACTTTTTTTTTTTTTAATCTAACGAGTAATGATACGATAACGCTTTTTGCTTAATACGTCTTACATCGTATGAGACTGGAATCACATGCACATACATAATTGATTTGCTGACGCGCGTGCATTTAATAACATTCACAATAACATTCATTTTAACGAGCCCTGAAAGTTTCACCTGTCCTGTTATCTCCAGTTCTTATCGTAGTAAGAGCTTGATTTGCATTGCAGGAAGGTTCAAATACAGTAAAGGTGACTGGTAAAGTATCCGGCTTGCAAAAAGGTCTGCATGGTTTTCACGTCCATGAATTTGGCGACAACACCAATGGTATGTTCAAGTTGAATGTCGCGTTACGGGCATTACATACTTTAAAAAAAATTATATGTATATATATCATTTAAAATGTACATAATTTATAAATCTATGAATCTCTGTAATTTTTCATCAGACCGTTGTCGGTCCAAACATTTCAAAAAGTTTTATTGAAAATTTACAGATTGTTGTAACGTTTTTATCAAACTTGTCTTATTTTCAACTTTGGTAAAGTTGATAACAAGCTAGTTGAGAAAAAATATATAAGATATGAATATCTGTTTGCTTATCATGTATGTTCAAGCCCATGGAACAGAGGATATATATATATATATGCTTAGTATTTTTATCTCTTTATGGATTTTTTAAATTTCAAGTTAACTTTTTTCTCATTTATTTCTTTCTTATTTTTCTTACTTATTAGGAATATGAGAGAGTACTGAAATTTTGTTAGTCTTCATTTTTGATAATTTCCTTAAAAAGTAATTTAATATTTATTTAAATATTTTATTTTTATATTTGATTCAAGTACAAATTATTAAAATTCTCTTGCTTCTGCGAGTAGAAAAAGTTTTACGTCCTTATATGAACGTACTGTTGAGGAAAAGAAAAGCATGGCATACGACTCGTTTCAAGTACAAGCTACAACTCTTTGTGTTCCTCTCGTGTTCCACTTCAGGCTGCACCAGTGCTGGCGCTCACTTCAATCCATTGGGAAAAGACCACGGTGGTCCGGATCACGGGGTGCGCCATATTGGTGATTTAGGAAACGTGGAGGCTGGTACTGACGGCGTCGCGAATGTTAACATCACCGACTCTATAATTCAACTCAGCGGACCGCACAGTGTCATCGGACGAACTCTTGTGGTATACTATTTATTACAAAATATTTATGAGTCTCATTTAACTTGTATTTGATTACTGACACTGCATCACTCACATGAAACATCCCACGAGCTTCTTATTCTTCATTACTAATAGTTTTATAAAAATAAATATGGCGTGCACTTATTTAATATCTTGATAAAAGATGTACGTATGTTAAATTTACATTATATATGAGACATACTGTAAGATAAATTCTAGTGACTCTATCAAAAATGTTTGTTAATTTATACTTGATTGTATAAAATGAATGATAACACAGGCCCACAAAAAAGAAAAAGTAAGTTGTGTTGAGGATCTGACTGAGATATTCCTACGTATTTTGGGCCGCTGAAAACGAATATGAAGTCAGAATTGCGCCATCACTCTCCAATTTTTTAAACAAAAAAATTGTTAAAAAAACATAGGCCCACAAGAAATGGTTAAAGCGGAAATTGACCACGAGAGATCATTAGGAAATTAAAAAATCTTTAATTAAAAAAAAAATTGGTTGAAATTCGACCAAAATTGAGACCTCTACGCTAAAATCAAGTTCTGGAACACTGTGCGGCGGCGCGCGGCGCTACGACATCAGAGCGCGCCTAGACAGCTCGAATCGGCTGGTGCACAGTGTTCCAGAACTTGATTTTAGCGTAAAGACTTCAATTTTAATCGAATTTTAATAAATTTTTTTTTAAATTAAAGATTTTTTAATTTCCTAAAGATCTCTCTTGATCAATTTCCGCTGTAACCATTTTTTGTGGGCCTATGTTTTTTTAACAATTTTTTTGTTAGTTTAAAAAACTGGAGGGTGATGGCGCAATTCTGACTTCATATTCGTTTTCGGAGGCCCAAAATACGTAGAAATAGCTTAGTCAGATCCCCAGCACAACCTACTTTTTTTTTGTGGGCCTGTGTAATTTTTCCATTAATATTATCGTGCACGCAACGAATTTCTTCTTACTTGTTTTTATCTTTCTCTCTTTCTGTCTTGTTTATCTCCTGTGAAGAGAGATATGTTTAATTTATTTCTGCAAACTAGGTCCATGCTGATCCTGACGATTTGGGCCAAGGTGGCCATGAACTCTCGAAAACAACTGGCAACGCTGGCGCTCGTCTTGCCTGCGGTGTTATTGGCATCACAAAGTAGATACATACACACGACGAATTAATAGAGTTAGAAGTGTATATTAAAGACATATTTTCTTACTACTTGATTTTCAATATACAGTCATATTATGCGAAAGTTATGTTTTTTTGTTCTCTGTAATATTATATAATATGGTGAAAGTTATCAGTTCTTCCTAAAGATAACATTAGTAATGTGTCAAAACTTTAATTTACATATGTTGCTTATAGAACGCTAAATATAATAAAATCGAAAAAAAATATATATATAATATAAAACTGTGTGTGTGTGTGTGTGTGTACACAAATCCGAAACATTTCTTCCATATTAATATTTATAAATCTACAAATTTCCCTCGCTCCAAAAATTAATAATGAATCGATTAAATAATTTGGCTCCATATAATATAGATGCCACAATACACACAAGTATAGCGTATTTAAATGAGAGTATCCAAAGATATGTCCGGTACTCCACTTTTCGAATTGGTCCCAATTCGATATCTTATCTAGGCATGTTTATCGTGACACCGATGATAATACTCTGTCGATTGATAACGCGTCCAAAAATTATACCGGAGGCATATATTGATTTCGGCGATTGTCGTGATCATAAGCTATTGTTAGATTTGCAAATATGTTATCGATAAATCGAGAAAACGAACCAAGGATTAGCATTTTTGACAACTATTATGATGACAGCGACTCTGAATTCGACAAAAGTGAACAAGAGAGGTATGTGATAAATGATGACAAATTATGAAAATAAGAGAAATCGAACGAATAGTTATGAATCTAGTTTAATACCCTCCAAGTATTATTTCTCCCATCTTTGCATCTTTGTTATTTAAAATTGTAGTATCTAAGATAAGAGAGAGAGAGAGAGATTGTTTCTTGTTTATGTAAGTTTCATATGTTACATCACTGCATTGTGCAAAAAGATGTAACTTTTTTTTGTACGATATCAATTTTGTAATTTGTCACAATGAGTAGATGTGAAATCAAATGACTGAATACATCTCGTTTTAACGGAAATGTTCAACGGGTTATTTATGGGGGGATGAACAAATATATGTTGAGGAAAAGGAGAAGAAATAAAATGTAATGACGTGTGAAATAATGTAAAAAGGACGGCTGTAAAACACACGGAGAAAACAATTATATAAAAGAGATAATAAAGAAAAGAAATAGTGTTGAGATTATACTAGAGAATGCTAAACTCGCAACAGATAGTGACGTGCTTTCTAGTTCGCAGAACGACGTTCCACCGTGGGATGTGTTCGAATGTTTTCCTCCTCCACCTGAAAGTGGATCTATGCAAAGTAACAGGTTTTTCGAGATCGTCAATTGGATATTAAAAGGGTTCATGTATGGATTGCTATTTACCATCGTTTTATGCAGCGGCATCGCGTCTAAATTAGCTGTTGTATTGGCCACCGCGCAGTTGCGAAAAGATCAATCGTTGCCTTGTAACCGTACGCTAGGTAAGATTTCAATTTAAAACACGTACAGAGCTACAAGTTACAAATACTCGTATACAAATATCTTCTTGTATCCTAGAATAGGAAATTTGTCAAATTTGACTGGCAATGAGCGAAATCGAAAGATTTTGAAATTTTAGGGCGAAAGCGCTTTTGTAGAGGCAGATTGCGCAACCTAATTAGAGGATTAAATTACAGTTGAATATTCATGTTTAAGAAGAGGTATATGTATACGAGAACTAATTTAATATCGAAGAGATATTGTTTTAAACATTATCTTATCGCTTACCGTTTATGACGTTATCAAAAATCCTCTCCTATCACATTTTACTAATTTAGTTATAAACGCAACTAAATTTACTTACGTTAGTGCGAAAGAGGAAACGATAAGAGAGAAAGAGAGAGAGAGATCCTTTCCTCGGATATATGTATATTCTTTTATGCAAAACTCCTGGATTCCTTAGAGAAGCTAGAGAAGTCCGCTTTTAACGAGGACCCACATAAAATACACGAGGATGACCATATAAAATGGACATGGAGTCTGATTTTCATGTTTCTCGTGCCGGAATGCATCGGAGGACTGAGTACCTTGTGGCATTACCTATTCAAGGGCAAACCAAGGATGCGACCAAAGAAACGAAACATTTTTCTCATGTTCCTGATAGACACGCTTCACACAATCGGTTTAGTTTTGTTGGTTTTTGTCATTCTACCGAAAATCGGTGCGGTGCAGGGCACCGCTATTTTCTGTTGCCTATGTTTCGTCCCAGGACTGTTGAGTAAGTGCGAGAATAGAATTCAATAGAATCTTCCTTTAATAAGCGCAAATTTCAACTCCTTTTCGTAATTTTCAAGCAATTTTTTTATTTCAACTTGTTACTATTAAATAAATTATATAATTTAAAAATGGTCGATTCCGTAAGAATTCGCTTGTTACATAAACATAGTGACATTAATATTTTTTAGATCTACTTTCGCGAAGTAAATCAAGTCGGAATGTATCGAGAAGCAAATTGAGATTGCTAAAAATTGTCGACGCACTGGCCGTGATCGCCCAAGTTAGCGGAATGTTGTGGCCTTTGTTTCTTAATATCGAGCACAACGTCGATGCAACGTTGTGGCTTTCTCCCGTTGCTCTCGCCCTCTGCTCGATTCGCTGGTGGAGCAACTTTGTGTCGCCTCATAGCAACATTGGTACGTTCTATGCGAGCTCACGTCGTAGATAGATATGATTCTCGAAAGAGGACCGCCTCCTGTCAAGAAGAAAGTAAAAAAAGAGGAGAAGAAGAGATAAAGCTATCGTAGCATCTTGTGTAAAATTCTTTTAATTGGAATGAAATGTTCCACTACTTGGAGGATAAATTAATGTTTAACCGATGATTAAAACAGGTCTGCTACGAGTCTTATTCCGTGTGAAAGAAGATCTTCAATCAGGTCAGCATGTCGTACAAGGATACATCTCCCTTTGGAGGATCGTCGTTTTTATCATAGGTGCTCTTATTGTTAATGTATGTGAAGGACGAGACGCTAAAAGCTTCTTTTTACCGAGATTCACCTCTACACCTCTTTATATCTTTGCGATTCAAGCTGTTTGCGCCATGATGATGTATCAATCTTGTAAGTAGTCTTGTAAGAGACAGCCAAATTATATACACGTTATATAATAAATATAATGAACATTTACCTGATACATAAAGATAAAGGGAGCCGCCAACTTTTTGTATAGACGGCGCAAAAATCCGCGAAAGTAACCAATAGATAAACGGTGTTGAAAAGATAGATGAACGTTGGAATGATTAGAGTTCAGTCTTTTACCTGTAAGACACGAATGATTTAAATAATTTTAATTTTGCATTTTTCCTCAAGTACATGTTCAAGATCTTTCAATTTTTTTCATCTCTTCGCCTTCAATTTTTCAGGTAAATTCGCTTATAGAACCCATATGCATCAGTTTGGATTCGCGTTTCCAACGAATCTGGCTAGCCTGGGAGCGGTGTGTTTGATCGTGACATTGTGCGCCGCCAGGAGTAAGGACATCTGTGCCTTTCACGACATTGCACCAGTCTACCTTTTCTTCGAGGAATTCCTATTTGGAAATTGGATTGAATTTCTTTCTAGCTGGTACATGTGGTTCTGGCTGATATGGCTAATGTCGCAGATGTGGATCACGATGCACCTGTGGACCACTGAAAATGAAAGACTGGCATCAGCGGAAAGAATCTTCTCTACGATTACTTACGATTCACTTATGATTGACCAATGTTTAGCTTTAAATAAAAGGATACTGAATAAAAATACCGATCAAGACTATAACGCGCGAAAGAAGGACAAAGATGCTCAACTTCCAGTAAAGAGTTAAACTTAAAATTATCTTATTTTATTTATTTATTTATTTATTATCACAATTATATTATTGCAATCAATTGGAATTTCAGAATGGCGATATAAGACTCGAGGCTACTGATATTAGTTTAAACGGAAGAATCGAACGAGATCTTGACGGGGATGATCCGGAGGATCATACGGCGAGAGTCGATAAACGTAAAGACCGAACGACGAGAATCTACGCGTGCGCTACAATGTGGCATGAAGAGAAGAGTGAGATGAATCATTTGGTAGGCAGTATTTTGCGATTGGATAAGGATCAATGTGCGATGCGCGTCACGCAGAGCTATTACAAGATTCACATCGAGGATTATTATGAATTGGAAAGTGAGTCACAATCGTTATAGATAGAATTGTAATTAAAAGATTATTAAGAGGACCGTCTATTGTAACGATAAATTACAAATCACAAATTTTCCTTTTCATCAAATGTCACTGCAAGAAATAATTAACAAGATTCATTTTTTTTTAATTTTTAAAAATGGACGTACGTAGTATTCTTTGTATGAAAAAAAAAAATTAAAATTGAATCATTGTGACACGCACAAATTTAGTCTTCTCTCTATCTGAACACTTGACCATGACACTTATCAGATGTCGAAAGAGAGAGATATAGAAAAAGAGAGATGTTGTTACATGTCTATACACTTGTATACACTTCATATTTATTTTTATTTCCAAGAGAGATTTTCCGTTTTCAAAAGTTTCTTTGTTTGACATTTTTTTTTTACATTTGTCGAATGAACATTGTACGCTTTTGAAATCAGCGCATATTTTCTTCGATGATGCATTTTGCTGCATGCACGGCTGTGTTGGTTTGTGCAATCACGATGAAAATGAAACGCAAGTCAATCAATATGTGATTACGCTGGTGGAGACAGTCCAAAAAAATGTGGAGAACTTGTTCATGCCTTCTTCACCGCCAACTAAATGTCCGACACCTTACGGAGGTCGTCTTGTGTGGACGTTGCCAGGAAAAACTAAATTGATTGTTCACCTGAAGGATAAGAACAAGATTAGACATAGGAAACGATGGAGTCAAGTATGAGAAATAAATATATGCATATCAAGTCATTCTCTAATAAAAATCTAATGAAAAGATGCGCGTGCGTATGCGATTGTGTAATGTGTATGTGTGTATGTTGTACATTTGAGTGTAGATATCAATAGACATAAACACATTACTGTGAACAAGTATCATTAAACTTTTATTAGAGAGAAATCTAATCATGAAGGAGATTTCGAAGGAGAATTCGAGAGAAACACTCTGTTTAATTTTCTCAGGTCATGTATATGTATTATCTTTTGGGCTATCGTCTAATGGGACTACCAATCGACATAGATCGGAAAGAGACCATTGCCGAGAACACGTACATTCTTACATTGGATGGAGATATCGACTTTCGACCGGCTGCAGTTAAAGTTCTAGTGGATCTGATGAAAAAGGATAGAGATCTTGGTGCCGCGTGTGGCCGAATACACCCTGTGGGATCAGGTACACAGTATGCGAGTTACGACAAATTAATGTTCATAAATATCTCTTTTAAGAGGATGTGTTATTAATTGTATAGTTGAATGTACTGTTAACTGTGATTGAGATCTGAGAGATATCAGGATATTAGATCTTGAAAATAATCGAGTTTTATTTATGTATTATTAAACAAACAGCTTGAGACTTTAGATTGCGTACACGTAATTGTAAATTTAAATTTTCTAATATACCGAAAAGAGATTGCTTTTAGATTCTTGAGCGTTTTATTGTTCGTTCGTACTACAGGTCCAATGGTTTGGTTCCAAAAATTCGAATACGCTATTGGTCACTGGTTGCAAAAATCTACAGAACATACAATCGGTTGTGTTCTGTGCAGTCCCGGTTGCTTTTCGCTTTTTAGAGCGAAAGCATTAAAGCAACCTAATGTAATGGCGAAATATGCTACCAAATCTACCAAAGCCAGACATTACATTCAGTATGACCAAGGTGAGGATCGATGGCTCTGTACATTGCTTCTCCAAGTGGGTTCTCGGGTAAGTCATTATATTCTAAACTGATTAAAATGACACCGTAATACATTTAAAATATACGACACTTAGCAAATAATTATATCAAAAGATCCGCGGCATCCAGAAGCTTTTCATTTTAAAAGAACAAAGATGTTTTGTAAATTTAAATTCCGACTAAAGCCATATATCTTTCGAAATATCAATTTTTTGAAATAGTGAGAAATATTTAATAGAGTGAAAAATATTTAATGTAGCTTGATACAGCTTAATATTAAGTAAAAATTAAATTGGATATGAATGTATATAATAAAACAATTTTTGGATAAATCACAAATAGGATATTAACTTACTAGCTTGTAATTTCAGATAATTACCCTCGTATCTCGAATTTGTACAACGATAACTGACTAATTTTCCTTGCGATTGATAAAATTTTACTTATTTATTATGTATCGTTCGGAACTTTTTCCGATCAAATAACAATTTATGAATTAATACTATATCTAAAACATTTCCTCCCCTTCCTCCTGCTTTTTTTAAAAAACTATCCGCATAAGAGAACGTAATAATGAACGTAATAATGCGGTAAAAAATTTAAATTATTAGCATTCTTTAGGATTTGTTTGAATATAAACACTTTATATTTATGTTTTAACGCAAGCAAATTTGAATTTTCAATCTGCAACTTTATTTTATTAATGTTTTGAACATTTTCTTGGAAAAAGAAATTTATTAAAAAATTATTTTTATACCAGCGTTGTGTATACTTATAAAAATGTTCGACCAAATCTAATAGAACCAGGGTGTATGAGCGCGCGTTTGTGTGTACAAAAATATAGAATATAGTGTAGAGCCCTTAAAATTAATTCGTTTCTACCAGGTTGAATATTCGGCAGCGAGTGACGCATATACACATGCACCAGAAATCTTTAGAGATTTCTACATACAACGACGCAGATGGATTCCCTCCACTGTTGCAAATATTGTCGACTTGTTGCTGACTGCTAAAGAGACGAGGAAAGTGAATAAGGATATCTCGTGGCTGTACATTGCTTATCAATGGATTCTAATGGGTATGTATTTAGTGATAATAATTTTAACAATTTATTAAATCAATAAAATCTTTTATGTTAAAGGAAGTACAATCCTGGGACCAGGTACGATATTTTTAATGCTGGTTGGTGCGTTTGTTGCCGCATTTCATATCGACAATTGGACCAGTTTCTGGTACAATCTTATCCCAATTGGCGTATTCGTTGGAGTTTGTTTCACTTGTAAGGAGCGCATACAGGTATGAAAGTACTTAAATGGTATTTTAATTCAAAAAAATTATAATTATTTCGAAGGTCTTGAAAAGGAAAGAATTTATATGGTCGATGTGAATGGATTATATGTATAAAAAATAGATTGAAATGAGATTATAGATAGCTTTGCAAATTGAGAATTTTTTTCAACTAATTTATCGTTCCCTTGATTCATGGATTCTACATGAAATTGTTATAACATTGTTCTAACATTTTTATCTCAAATATAAAGGAAACAAAAAATGTAGCTAAAACCATCGGATTTAATAACTTGATATATTTGAAATACTTTCTACGATTGATCAATGATTATATATTTTGACGATATTGGACATTACGTTGTACAACATTTATACAATGTGTATTTATATACATACATATATATATATATACATAATAAATACACATTGTATAAATGTTGTACAACGTAATGTATACATATGTATACATATATACATACATATGTATTTATATAATATATTACTGGCATGGGTTTTGCAGTTATTAGTAGCCGAGATTATCAGTGCTATATATGGCCTAGTGATGGTAGTCGTACTGGTAGGAATTATGTTGCAAATCGCCGAAGATGGATGGCTCGCACCCAGTAGTCTTCTCTTCTTCATTGTCGCATGCCAAATGACAATAGCTGGTCTGTTACACCCTCAGGAAGTGACTTGTCTATTGTGTGGTGTTATTTATTACATTTCTGTGCCATCCATGTACATGTTATTAATTATCTTCTCCGTCTTTAACGTTCATAACGTTACATGGGGCACGCGTGATTCGAAGAAACCGAGTGTCGTAAGTTTACTGTTTTTATTTTATTCCGAGTATAGATACAGTCGCGTATGAACTGTACATACATTTCGGAAAACAATTGATTACTTTTTTACCATGCTTTGCTTCTTTACGCGCATGTGTGCCCACGCTTATACACACACACACACATACATATATGTATAAGATGTAATTGGAATATTTTGAAAAATAATTGTGTTATAATTATAATGAAAAAAGCCTCTTCAAGATGAGCAGAGGTCCGCAGCAATTAGCAATCTATCCGGATTCATGATAGGAAAGAAAAATAAGCAGGACAAGATTGAAAAAGGTACATTGGAGTTTTCCTTGGGAGATCTTTTTAAATGTGTCTGCTGCATTCATTCAGGAGTCAGTTATGAAGAGAAGCGGTTGAATGAAGTCAACGAATCTCTACAACAGATAAACAAACGTCTGGACAGGTTCAGTAGACTTCTTTCCAATCGTTATAAAGTTCAGATTCGTCAAAAATCATTCGTACATAGCTTTAATTTTTTTTTTCATTTTAATATATACTTTTACTTACCACGAAATTCACATGATATAGATAACTATTTGTAAGATTTGTATATTTTATAACAAGATGTAATAATTAATTATAACATCTAATTGAAAATAATACAATAATTAATAATTTATTATAGATTACATGTGTGTGCAGCAAACGTGGAAACTAAGAATGTTGCTCAATCATCTTCTAACGCTAACATGTACCCAAGACCATATTTTCCGACAGAAGAGACAATAGAAGAACAAATGCATGAAGAAATCGAGTTACAACACATAACTAATAAAAGTGATGAAGAAAATGTCATCTACCAAGATGTCGATGACGAGAAAAGTGACGTTTCGACGCAGATATCAGCAACCTCGAGCCAAGATCAGGCTAGTTTCCTTATCAGTCCTTATTGGTTCCAAGACGAAAGACTGCGAAGATGTCAGGCGGATTTTCTATCGGACGATGAAGAGGAATTTTGGAAAGAACTTATTGGAAAATACTTGCGACCTATCGAAAACGACGAAGAGAGTCAAGTAAGTTGGCTCTATCTTTAACTTGCGAGAAAAAAATAGAAAAATAAGCAAAGTCAAAATAATTGATAGAAATTCGTTGTGATGCTTCTAACATGTACATATTCACACGCGCACGGAAACAAATATATTTAAAAGATTTTACATTAGAAGAAACATGATCAATGTGAGCAATGTTTATGTGATTTATAAAATTATGTTCAAGATATGTGCGAGAAAATAACAGAGACTTTTCTTTCTATCTTTGTTCTTTACAACTTTGTTCGTACACTTGAGTGAGACAATAACAAGCATAGAATAGCAAAAATACAATACGTGACACACATACATAATACTAGTAAAAGATAATTTTGTGACCAAGATTTTTATTTTATTCTCTCTGTAATTTTTATATAATTAATTATATTCTTTTTAGAACAAAATAACTCAGGAACTGATGAATTCTCGTGATGCGTATTTATCAAAATTCTTCATGTTAAATGCTTTATTTGTATTAATCGTATTTCTTATGCAATTAAACAAAGATACGCTACATTTGCAATGGCCACTTGGAATGAAGTACAATGTTACATTCAATTCAGAAAGAATTGAGGTAAATATTTCAATAATAATAACAGTAGCAACAGTAGTAACAGTAATAAAAAAAATGACATGTTTCATTAACAGTAATTTTACGTAGTTGTTCAATTTAATAAATGTTACATTTCTTCAAACTTGCTTACTTTGAAGGGCTTGCTTAAATTTAATAATTTACAATTATTAAATTGTAAGATTGAACAATTTACATTATACAATGTGTGTATATATACGTATATATGTATAATAATTATCTTTGTAGGTACATTTAACAAAAGAATATTTAAGACTAGAACCGATAGGATGCCTGTTTATTGCCGCATTTATCAGCATATTAGGTATCCAGTTCTGCGCTATGCTAATTCATCGATTCGACACATTTTCCCATGTACTCGCCAATACGAAACTTCCTTCTTGTACTAAGGTAAGATTAAAAGAAAAAAAAGAACATTACTTGTATAAAACACTTTTCTTCACAAGTAAATACGTACAGTGAAAAATAAATTATACAATTTCTATGATTTTCTTCAAGTAAATTTTATTTATAAGTTTATTGTGAAGACTTTGTAAGTAAATATAAAACAAGTTTACATTAAGAAAAAAAAACAAGATAAAGAAATTTTTAGAAAATTTAATTTTCTTTCTACAATTAGTATAGTATTTGTCTCATCGTTTCTTCTCAGACTTCTTCGGAAGACGACGCTTTCGAAAAGCACGCTGACAAGATAGCACAGATACTTCAACGTATGGCGGAGGACGATATGATATTCAAACTCAGGCCAAGCACTGTGACTTCTCCCAGCAAAGGAAATGCACACGAAAGAACGAAAAATTCGAAAGCATCATTCAAGATATTTGGAAACTTTGAAAAATTATTTAGAAGGAAGCTTCATGATCCAAGTTCAGGTATAATTGCTCTTAACCGTTGTTTAAAATTTTCATGTTTTGTGTATCAGCAGCATATCAATTTGAACATATTGGATGTGATAGCAAATTATAACATCTCATTTTTACATTGCGTTCCAATTTTAATCTCTTCTTCGCTCTTTTTTTCCTCCAACAAAGGGATGAGAATGAAAAAAATGTCATAAAATTATTACTGCTAATAATTGACATTAATTATAAAGTATTTAATTTATGGTTTTATTTCTTTTTTTAATATAAATAAATTGCTATTCAGCTTGCAGTTTGGTATTTGTATGTTACATTTTAAACGAATAGACAGAGATATTGCATTTGAGTATTAATACAATTCACGTATAATGTGCGTGAGAACGGATTACATGAAAGCACTTGTAAAACGTTTATGAATTATTCCAAATAGTAACGATTTATACTTGTCATTAATTAAGATGTTTACACATTACAATCGTTGATCAAAAATTGTAAAAATAAATAAGAGATAATAATTTTCGAAAATATATTTACAGAATCAATTACATACAATAACTCGAAAATTGTCAATTAGATTTTGGTCGTTTCTTCGATTAAACAGTTTTTTATATATGTATATATATATATATA
>JAJVSH010000227.1:139257-172078 GCA_021460005.1 Tetramorium alpestre
GAGAGAGAGAGAGAGAGAGAGAGAGAGAGAGAGAGAGAGAGAGAGAGAGAGAGAGAGAGAGAGCACAAATATTTTATATTTCAAATCATTTAACATTTTGGCATCAGTCTTGCAAGCAACAATATTATGCATACAAACACGCACACACATACACGCATACATGCCCAAGTGTCGATGACATTAATTATCACACTACTTTTATCCAATACTTTTTTTTCTAGAATCTCATCTATTTTGCAGGTTTGTCGCAACGCATGTCCTCGCAAATGCCGAAAAGTGCGTTTAGTGCCTTTGAGCGAAGACGATCAACAATTTTAGCAGAAAAGAGGAAAACACAGACTCAAAAATCATATGACATGATTTATGATGATGCTGATAACTTGAGACCTTCGCACCTGGATCCTTTTCAACCAGGACAGTCGAATTCTCATCAATTTCAATATGATAATCCGGCATTCAAGCGAGATGAGAATATATGAGATTTATGAAACAACTAATATAATTTAAGAGAGTAACTATGTATGTAATGCAAGAAGAAAATTTATGTAACTTGTCGCTTCTGACATTGTTATTCAGGAGCCTTAACTTTAAACTTGTATTAATATCTTAGCAAATGAAATAAAAAAAGTAAACGACAATTTTTTTTGGAAAAATCGTTGCAGCGAAATAGTAGAATAGAAATTATTCCTTCTTTATACAAAACTGTAAAAATTAATTTTAATACCATCTCCTTTATACATAGCATTTTTTTTTCTTCATTATAATCGCTCTTACACTCGATACTCGGAATATTACATTTTGCACATTGACGAAGAATTCCCAAATGTAATTGAAAGAGATTCGAGTTTAAGTTTAACAAGTCAGAGAATTTCAAGTTTAAGTGTTTAACGATGATTGATAAAATTAATGCCTCTTCTGACTCTTATATCCCCGAGATCCCGACGATTTTCCGTCTTTAGGACTTGGAGGAATAACAATACGTCCGGCAGCAATTTCATTTCGATCGGCAGACTCGTCAATCTGTTTTTGAGCATCGAGAAAAAACATGAGATCCCGGTTTTGCTCCTTCAAATCAGTAATCTCTGCTTCTTTGATGGACATGTCAGCCTGCAACTTGTTGTATTTCGCCTGCCATGAAGTCTGGTTCAACTGTAGAGCCTTTCGCAAATCTTTTTCCTCGGTCAATTCCGCTTGTATTTGTGCCAATTTATTGGTTGAATTTTGCAGACGTTTATCCAGCAACTGCTTATCACGATTGATGGTCGCGAATTGTTTCTGATAAAGTAACGAGCATTTTCTTTATAATAGAATTATATAATAAGATAAAAAGAAGTAAAAGTTGAGAAGAGTAGAAAAGGCGAAAGGAAATCTGCGAAAAGGAAGGTACAGTTGATATTATCATTTTTTTTTTTTAAAGGATTTAATTACCTTGAATTGTGAGTTTTCCTCGAGCACTTGTTCCAATTTATTCCTCAGCTCGGTAATCTCTGCTATGGAGCGCTGTTCCGAACGCGTGAGCCTCTCTTCGTAGTATTGTCGTTGCGTTTCCAACTGTGACGTTAGCAAATACGTAAACTCCAACTGTACCGAATCCACCTTATCCTCGACAGCGGCACCCTCGCTCTTGGTTGCCGAGTGACCACCTTCCACCATTTTACCATCTTTGTCCTGCAGTAGCCGATGCACAAAATTGTCGCCTACGTAGTCCCAGACGCGATTGTTGCCCAACTGCATCGCATAGCAATGGTGCGTGTCTCGGTAATGTTCGAACGCATGGCCCTGGTGATAACGCGAGCAGCCTATGTGACCGCAGATCAAGCAAATCCACAGTGCATCATTGCTGGTATCTGCAACTGAAGAGAGAGAGAAAGAGACGTACAGAGCGTATTGAAGGAGACCTCTAATACGAATACGCGATAAGATTTGCAGAGCTATCTTTCTTCTAAAAGACCTGAAATGCGTCAATTGTGTGATATTTATTTTTTTTTCCAAACACAATTTCACAAATGAGTCCCTACAAATTCTTTTCAAGAAGGACGTACTACGTTCACTCGTTCAAATCAGATTCAAGTAAAAAATTTCAATAGCTCGCAGGAGCAGTTAGACGAACGTAACCCTTACCACATTCCATGCAACGACTATCTGCCGGTGGCTCTGGCGTTTGGGCGTATCGACAGATCGGACAGGATGTATCACCCCATTTGACGAGGCAGCTCGAGTGGAAGGTATGATTGCACAGTATCGTCAGAATTCCATCGACACTCTCGTCCATTCTTTCAAGACAGACGGGACACGACGGTAGCTCGGTGTGCCCGCTCAGGGGCATTCCATTGTCCCCTACTTCGACTCGAGATACAAATACCATGTGACAAACCACGTCTGGTTCCAGAGAGTTGTAGGGAGCACCATTGAAGGTTTCGTAAAACTCGCTCGCCGCGCTCTAAATAATGAGAAATAAGAAACGCTTAGTTTTGCCTTCGCCGCTAACTTGTGTGTCTTTTGCTTAATTTTTCCAATTTCAAATAAAAACTTGCAGGGTCCGCTGTCGAAAGCGAGAACGTGAGTGTTGAAACATTTGTTCGCTCACCGATGACCTAAAGGTGATTAGCGCCATGTACTGGTTTGGACTGCCGTCTCGGAGGATTCGAAAGTGTTGTATGTCCTGATGACAAGCTGCCGTGAAAGTTAAAAGGTCGTGGCAGGTCATTGTTGCCGGTACCGATAGGATACAGATGGTGTGACTGCGATCCGCAGCGCAACGCATTTCCGTCAGTTCGCTGTCGATCAAACAGTGAACGTGCAGATGATTAATATCGTACTTTCAAGCTGCGCGAATGCGAACGTTCACTTGATTCAAAAGTTGTGTGAGAGAGAGAGAGAAAAGTTACAAATCACATTATATGTATCGTAGCAGTTATTCGTGCAGCTTTCCATGGTTTAGCTCATCGTCGCAATCAAGTTTCTGGTGAATCAGCTTTCTCTTTCAATGGTGACTCGCACATGAGAGCGATTCGATCAAACGATCAATCTCACACGCAGCGACACACATACAAGAGAAATGAAAAACGATGAAATGGCTGGAAGGGTAAAGTGACTTACTCTTCCTTGAAGAGATGGAGGATGCCTTTGGTGACTTCGACAAAGGGGTTCCCCGAAATGAAACTGATCTGATCGGGCGAGGTGCAGGCGGCAGCCCCTGGTGTCTCACCCGGCGTAGAGCTCGCCACATGATTCGACGTGGTGAACGCGGTCTCCTCGGAAGTGCTTCTCGAGAACGACGGCGGCTTGCTCGTGCTTTGGCTCGATAACAACGGTGACGTGCTCTCCGCCACGTTTGTATAAGTCTCCACGTTGATGTCCCTCGGTTCTCTGCATCCTCTCGTCTTCTTCGCAGCCATCGTGCCTGCGAGATGTTCGTTTCACCGTGTAATTATTCACTCGATCGATCCTATCCTACGCTATCCTGTCGTCGCATTTGCTTGTCGAGAAATAGGGTATGCATATTACGCAAAAAAAAAGAGCACCACAAAGAGAAGACGCGACGTGAGAATGAGAGACGCTTGTAAATACTCACTGGCAGTTTCCTCCAACTCGGAGTCACAAATCTCGATGCGAATAACGCACAGAGATACCAAGACTGCGGATGAATTCATGCCACATCGTTAAATTACGTGACACAGTATGATAAACATTCCTCCCGATTTATGTTAGATCGCCATCAGATCTCCGTCAGAGCTCGGAGGTTAGTTGGAGCGATAACGCTTGGATCGGACCCTGTTGGCGGTGCGTGCGACCTTGACAACGTTTCCGTTCCGTTCCGACGGCGGACGGACGGACGGACGCAGCTGATACGCACCTGCAGCGTAGTGCTTCTAGGCTATTATGCTTTATTGGTACACTTGGGCGAGTGACGTAATCGCTCCTAATCTCCGCTCCGCTCTCGCTCGATCTCGATCAGCCGCAGCCGTGGCGCGCGTGTGGCTGTGTTGTTGACTCCACCACTGTCGATCGGCGACGCTGAAGCCAGCTGAAGCTAAGGGGAAGATCCTCCGTCATCCGGAGGACTAATCTAGTCTAGATCCGACATCTCGAACGCAGTCGGGAACGCGAATGTGTGCTCCAGAGAGATGTACTGGGCACACGCAAGGATGACGTAATTCGACGGAAAAAGAACGGCGACGTGCCCTCGCGCTCGGCCGAGCGACTTGTTTCAAGGTTATGTTTGCTGTCGGAACGCGGTGATTAATCGCTATCATCGTCGTCGTCGTCATCCTCATTGTGGTAGCTTCATCCCGTGCTCTCAACCACGTGCGTTTGTTATTACTATATACGCGAGTGCGTAGTTGCGTACTCTGACGAAACAAAAGGTAACGTTCCTTCAAGACCCTTCGACGTGCTTCGACGTGACCGCGGTCACCTTCGCTGTACATACAATTACGCAAATGTAGGGAGGAAAGAAACGCGGGTGCGGCTTGAAACGAGCCGCTCTCTATGAATTCCAAATCGGCCGACTCGCTCGCTTTATTACAACGTGGATACAAGAATGGAATTGATTAATATTTATTTCTACCGATGCAGATTAACTTTAATCTCGGTTCAATTTACTTCTTATCTTTTTCTAATTCTTAGGACTGGAGAAAGATAAGTGAGAAAGTAAGTTGAACTGAGATTAAAGTTAATCTGCATTGGTAGAGATGGACATAGAGCCGACAAATTTAGCCGCAGCACGACAAATGCAATATATTCGTATATTATATATTTCGCCGCTTATGTCGATATTGTTACCTTTCGCTATCTGATGATAAGATAAATTTCAACGGAATATGACTCATATACATGTTAGAGTGTAAATCTCGATAATAATCAAGAAATTCTTTGATAAATCCTTGTTGGAGAACGACGAAAAAGTATATAAAATTCTTTCACTTGGTACAGTCTTTTAAAGATCGCTCATGTTCAAATCTTACATGTCGGCGTTACCACGTAGAATACAGCTCTTTTGCATAATCAGCTCAAGTATTACTGCCCACAGTTTCTAATATTAGATCGCAAAGGTAATGCCTGCGAAACATTTTAACGTAACAACCGTGTCACGGCTTGTGTAAGCCAAGCGCCGAGTGTTACACAGAAGAATAAGTTACACAGGAATGAACACAATACAGTAAAAGTACAATGACCAGTCACGATCATACATATACACTGACTTGAAGAGTTCTTTTCAAAGATTTAGCTGTCTTCTAACTTGTTAAATATGAATATTTTTATTTTAATTATTTTAATTATTTGCAGTGCGAGACACGAGAGACACGAGAGTGTCTCAAAGTACCGAGGAGCTGTGGAATTTGATTGAGAAGAAACGAGTTGAGAAACAGACAACAAAATGGTCTTCGAATCAATCATTGCCGAGCTCCTTAATAAGGTGATCGGCGAGTATATTGAGAACTTGGACTATACGCAGCTTAAAGTCAGTCTCTGGGGAGGTAAGAATCTGGGGCTCCGTCAGAGTAATCTTCGCGCCGCAACGTTCGCTCGCGTAATAAACCCTTTCCTTTCAGGTGACCTTGTGTTGAATGACCTGTTGATAAAAGAGTCTGCGTTGGATGTGTTGGATCTTCCAGTGAGATTGGAATATGGTCGCTTAGGTAAAAAATTACACAACGTTCTAAATCCGTCGTGATGTAAATACAAAATATTGATATTGTGTGGTGTGTGATACGTACAGGATAATGTAGAAATTTCTACTTTGTGACGAAATGCTTTCAGGAAAATTGATCCTGAAGATTCCGTTCAAAGATATGTGGAATGGCCAGATTGATGCGATCGTCGAGGAGCTGTTTATCCTAGTAGTGCCTACAAGTCAAGTTTCATACAATGAGGAGAAAGAGACGAAAACGCAGTTGGATACTAAACGGGCGGAGCTCGCGAGAATAGAAAAGAGGAAACAGTTAGCGGACTTAAAATGTAATTAAACATTAGCATTTTTTTACATCAATAAATTAATGTACTACTTGTAAGTCTAAATTTTTACACGTGTGTAATGATATTGCATATAAATTATTGTACGCTACATTCGGTTTGGGACATCGCTGTTGTCCAAAATTATTTTAAACATTTTATAAAGATGAAAATTAAAACTACGAGCGGAACCTATGCCTCTAATATGTCTTGATCTTTGTTTGTTTTCTCTTCTTTTTTTTTAATGCACGGATTTAAAATTCGATCGACTCTTGCAGCGCAAGAGAAATTGGACGATTCGATGGTTGAGAAGCTGATCGCTCGCATGATCAAGAACATTCATGTGGAGATCAAGAGGATCCATGTGCGATACGAGGACCATGTCACTTTTAAGGAGCATCCATTTTCCGTTGGCTTCACCCTGAATACCTTTGTCGTCGAAAGTTGTACAGACTCCTGGGAGACCACTGGCAATCTGAAAGACATGTATGCCATTCCGCAAATCTTCAAATTGTGCGGTCTGGACGGACTGGCCGTCTATCTCAATACAAGCGTGGAACAGTTCAGCAAGAGCTCGCAGTCCTCGTACTCCACTCTCTTTTGTAGTGGCATCGCAACCATGGATTATACTCCAACAGCTTATCAATATCTGCTAGGACCGATCAACGTCAAGTCCAAGCTCAAACTCAACCCCAAACCCGAGTCTGACGGTAGCAACTATACCATCCCCAAGGTGAGATTTACACTCGATCGATCTGCAATGTGTAACCATTCCTTCTCACGGTTGAGAAATACTCTTTGCAGGTATGGCTGGACCTGGAGATGCAGAAATTACGAATTGGCTTAACGAAGCGCCAATACCAGACCTTGGTGCGGTTAGGAGAGGGCCTAGATCAGGCGCGAAAAGCTGCGCCATATCGGAAGTACCGACCAACGTTGACATCGTATCGCGGCCACTACAGGGAGTGGTGGCGTTTCGCGTACACCTGTATCCTCGAGGAGACCGTGCGACGGTGTCGTCGTAACTGGGACTGGGACCACATGAAGCGGCATCGCGACACTTGCCGCGCCTACGCCGAAGCTTATCAGACGAAGCTGACGGCCAAGAGGCTGGCAAAGGAGATTGACGTACAGCTGACGGACTGTGAAATGAAATTGGACATTTTCAACCTGGTAATTATCCGACAGCAGATCGAGATGGAAGTGGAGAGACTGGCAGAGCGGGAGAAGAGTCTAAAGGCGAAGCGAGGTTGGTTTGGCTTTCTCTGGACCAGTTCGCAGGCTGAGGAGACGAAGGAACTCAATTCGGCTGCGGCCATCATGCGCAGGTTTGTTTGTCAAACTTTTGCGAAACTTGACTTGGAATTGAGTAGCTTTGCGACTTTGACCAACACATATAATAACACGCACGTACGCGTGTGTCACGTCAACATTTAGATTTGAGGAGGCGATGACACCTCAGGAGAAGGAGAAGCTCTATCGGGCGATCGATTATCAGGAGAATAGCGCGCCTGCACATTATCCAGAGACGTACGAGATGATTGACACACGTTTCCTTCTGCATGGTCTGCAAATCTCCCTACTGGATACGGACAAGGAGCACCCTTGCGTCTTGGACTTACAGCTGTATGGCGTACGAGCGGGTTTCAAGTCGCGGCCGTCTGCGAACGCGATTCTCGTCACTGCCTCTATTAGCGACATGAAGCTGCTGGGCGTGATGCAGAATGACCGCGTGCCTTCGCTCTTCGATCCGGAACACGGCAATTCTGATAGCGCCCTGTTGTCAGTCTCCTACGAGAAGAATCCGATCGACAGGCTGTGCGGTGATCGTGTAATTGTCAAGTCTCGATCCGTCGACATCATCTACGACGCGCGAACCATCGTAGAGCTGATCGACATGTTTAAGGTATTCCTTCTTGTCTTGAGCCACTTGAGGAAAAAATTTCCACTTGGATCCCAATCAATATTTTTTCAATCACTGCGAATTCAAATTCACAAATTATAATTTCGTTGCGAACCGTTTGTTCCAATGTACGTGAATATTTTCCAGGTACAGGACTCTTCGACACTGAGTCAGCTGCAAACAGCCGCGGCGGAACAGTTGGAGGGCTTGAAGGAAATGTCGGCGCTCGGACTGGAATATGCGATAGAAAAACATTCGGTGTTGGACATACAAGTGGATATGCAGGCGTCGCAACTAATCATACCACACGGCGGTCTCTACGACGATTCGAAAGCGTTAATCGTCGTAAATCTAGGTAGTCTAAAGATGCATTCCCTGGAGAAGGGCAAGAGCGACACGGCTGGCACTAGCGTTAAGCAACTGGTTAGCATGGGCAAGAGCGAGGAGGAAGTGCTGCTACATCTGAGGGAGCACAGCTACGACAAGTTCGTTTTGAAGATAGTCAACTTTCAAGTAATAATAATACTTTCAATTTACAATTTATTAAATAATTATGTAAGATGATTATGAGTAAATTATGCCTTATATACTGCAAATTAATCGAATGCATCGAATATTTATTTACATTATAAAATTTATTTCTCTGTGAAAATGATTTCTAGAAAAAAGCGGGTACATACACTATTTTATGTGTATATATTTATCTATAATAAACTGTTGTTAAAATTTATCTGTTGCCAGGTGCTGGTCTCGCTGCCGAATGAAGAGTGGCGATCAGCCTTGGCAAATACCGAGAGTTCCCTGACATTGCTACATCCAACTACGTTGGAAATTCAGTTTCACAAGTGCCTGGTGACCGACGATCCTTTATTGCCTAAACTACGACTCCTCGGTCACCTGCCGTCAGTTGCCGTGAACATAACGGACGTTCGACTGCTGCAGGCGCTCTCAATCGCGCAGAGCATCTCCTTACCCGAGGAAGAAAAATCTGCGGAGCTGCAGCGTGTCTCTCTCTCTAAATCCATTTCGCAACTATCGCTGAAGGAACTCGGCACCACGATATCGAGCATCGCCGACAAAAGGAAACAGCAGCAGGAAGGGCCGATGAGGCAAACCACTGATTTGGAGATGAAATTCGAGATGAAGGAGTTCACATTGTCGGTGTCGAGACAACGAGACGACGACGCGTCGTCGTCGGGATTCATCAGGTTCGTGAGAGATTCGATTCGCGAGAGATTTTTGGTTTATTTATTTATCTCTACGTTAGCTCTACAGTGAACATTCTTGAATGAAATTTTCAATCAGCTACTCCTCCCGAATGGACGATTGAACGACGGTTCGTCTTTCTCTCAGATTCCAGGTATTACAGTTGGAGGCGGAACTGCTGCAACGCACGTACGATCAGGTGGTGCAGTTGCGACTGGGCGGCGTGCAGATTCGGCAGCTGTACGAAAATCAGGAGATCTTTATGATCAACACGCCAATGTCGGCCGGCAGGGACGAGTATTTGATCGTCGTAAAATATGTGAATGTGAACAAGCGCTCGCCGGAGTTTACTACGCGCCACGGTTCTGTGGTGAAGCTCCTTCAACTGGAATTCACCTCTCTGGACACGCTGTTACACCAAGAAGCGCTTATCGAACTGCTACGATTTAGCACGTACATTCAGGACCGAGTAAACTCGCTCGAAAGTGCTCAGAAGAGGAAAGTCGAGCGTCCTCGACCGACCCGTTTGACCTCCATCCAGGAGGAGACTTCTGGCTTCCTGAGGGAGCAGTTGCAGAAACAAAAATTGAAACCCTCTGGACGGCGCAGAAGACAAACAGTCGAGTACGTCGATCTAAAAGTGGACGCCAAGATTGGCTCGATCAATTTAAAGATTTCCAGCGCCGCCCGGGACATTACCGCGCTCTACATCGAGGGTATCAGCTCCAGTTTTCTCAGCAAGTCCTCGTATTCGCAGGTGAACGCCGATCTAGCCTCCATCAGCGTTAAAGATCTCAATCCTACTTCCATGTACAAGGATATCGTGGCAGTAGAGGGTACGGAGTCTTTGCAGATCCAAATGGTGATGTACAACATTGAGCAGTGGGAGAGGGACAAGAACAACATGTCTGTCAAGGTGACGATGGGTTGCCATCGCATTGTCTTCCTCAATGCATTTGTCGCCAGCGTGATGAATTTCTTGAATAACTTTCAAGCGGCGCAGAAGGCTATCAAAGACGCATCGGCGGCGGCNGCAGAAGCCGCCAGGACAAACATCAAGGACGTTCAAGAGAGTGCCTCGCGCATCGAGCTGAGCGTTAGGATCAAGGCGCCCGTCATATACATGCCGATGAACTCTAAGAACGAACATAGTTTGATGCTAGACATGGGCAATCTCATGGTATGTAACGTCTTCAAGAAGCTAGAGGTGACAAACGAGGAAACCGAGGAGTATCCCGTGGTGGACGAAATGAGGATCGAGCTACAGAATTTGAAGCTGTCACGAGTACGTCTGAACATGGAGAGATTCGCGAGCGAGAACGAGGTGCTGCTGCTGGAACCGGTAACGTTCACGCTGCTGATGAAGCGTAATCTATCTACCGCCTGGTACACCGCCATCCCGGACATCGACATGTCCGGCAGATTGAACAAGATCAATCTGTTGCTGAGCAAAGAGGACTACGCGATGACTCTGAAGGTGCTGGAGGAGAATCTGGGCGAGACGGTGGTGGAGGACGCGAGACCCTTGCAAGCCCTGCCGTCGACCGTCAAGTCCGAAAGCGGCGGCGGAGAGCACGAGATCCAGCCGGCGTACAAATATGAAATTGACGCGTCGCGAGAAGCACCGTCGGTGGACGCGCAGGGACGACACACTCACACGTTCGTCAAGTTTGAGTTTATCATGGACAGTCTAGTGATCAATCTCTTCACCGACGGCTCCAAGTCGCTGCAGTCGCAGACGTCGCCGCTTCGTCTGCCCGAGCAAGGGCTGGCGCGCTTCAGTCTCACGCACTTCGCCGTCAAGGGCCGCGTGTTCGCGGACGGCCTCCTAGCCACGTCGATCCTGCTGATGAATTGCACGCTAGACGACACGCGGCAGAGCCGAGAAGGCTCGCTGGTGCGAATCATGGAAAGGACCAACACCAGCAGCAGCAGCCACGTTCACGCGTCGGGGCCGAGTGAGGACCCGTTCGACAAACAACACCCTAGATACGGTAGCACCAGGAGTATGCTGGACGTGACGGTGCGCCAGAGCCCGAACGACACGTTCGCCGACGTGCGAGTGTTCTCTTTCAGCATCATCGTGTCCCTCGACTACCTCATGAAGGTCAAGGACTTCTTCGATGTGGACACCGACGCGAACAAGACGGCAAACATTACCGCCTCCGCGAGAAACGAATCGGTGATGCCGAAGAGAAGATCGCCGCAGCAGCAGCAGTCGGCCGCTTCGACGCCCAAGATGTTGACTGTAAATCTGCACGTGGAAAAGCCGGATATTATTCTGCTCGAGGATATGGACGACATCAACTCGAATTGCATAGTACTAAATACAGAATTGTTGCTCAAGATGCGCATCATGGGAGAGCACCAGGTGATCACGGGCTCTATTAAGGACCTCTCGCTGCTGACGGGGATATACAATCCGGCAAGGAGAGCCGATTGGATCTATCAGGTCTTGAGACCGTGCAGCATCAGCGTAGCCGGCTCCACGCCGGAAGGCAAAGGACTCCATTTGGAGGTCCGATGCACGGACATACACATCTCCGTTTCGCCAGGTGTGATCGAGATATTGAGCAAGGTCATTCATACGGTAACGCGGAAGGAGGAGGAGGACAAGGAAATTGTCAAGCCCGAGCCGAATTACGAAGGACTGTGGATCGTCACGCCTTTCGAAGAGAACACGTATTGGTTCTTAAAGACAGAAGTCGCGATGGAAGCACTCGAGGAGTTTCCGTATCCGGACGATGAGATTGCCGCCGTCGCGGTCTACAAGCCCGAGTTGGCGATCGTCTCGGCGCCGACCATCTTGTTCACCCTGGAGGCGGGTGTCGGCAATAAAACTCTGCCCATGCTGCTACTTCACCTGGGTTTCCAGAGCAACGTCTGCGACTGGAGCACAAAGTCTATGAGCGTAGACTGCACAATGTCGGTGATCATGGCGTACTACAACAGTCGCCTCGCGCTGTGGGAGCCGCTGATCGAGCCGATAGAGAGCTCCAACAACGGTAAACGCGTCCTGACCCCGTGGGAATTGAAAACCAAGATCCAATTTAACGACGTAACGCTAGACTCGAGAGGTGCCAGTGTGATCAGCCCTGTCTCGGAGAGCGAGCCCGAAGAGCTACACCAATCCACCAAGATGTCCATCGACGTTACGTCCTCTGATAATCTCGAGATAACCGTGACGAAGACGTGTCTGGACGTTCTGAAGCAACTCGGCCATTCCTTTTCCTCGGCTATGGACGCCAGCGGGAAAGGACCTACCCGGAAGGAGGCGCCGTACGTGTTGAAAAACGAGACCGGTCTGGCGATAATACTCGATCTCGAGCACAGTCTCTTCAAGGTTGTTATATAATTTTTAATTTTATCCGCGTTTAGCCATTTGTCTGTCTACTTGTTACTCGATACTTTGTCTCTACGAATATTTGATATTAATGTCCGCTGAAAAACAGACAGTTTTATTAATATGAAAGACGGTGGTTCTTATAGATTTTTGACGACGGATCAAGAACGAGGGACCACAATGACTCATATATGGAAGTGATTCTTGAAACTGGTGCATCGATAGAGCTCGCACCGAAGACAATCAAGCTGACGGACACGCGTCTTCTCGAGCAATTGAAAGTGGAGACCGTCAAGGACAGAGATGACAGTAAATTCTCCGTATCTGTAAGTTATTGTATAGCCTAGTAGAACTGTATATGTAGATTTACGATTCCTTCCAATGAATCTATTTATCGTTTATCGTTTCTCGATGAAAATTCGAAAATACGTTTCAATCGAAGCGACTGAGGATAGCAAAAATCTTTCAAATTACAACGAAATCCAGAAAAATTCACTTAATTATATTATGTTGAAACTTGAGAATTTTTCCCACCGAGATATTGAATATGAACCAACCAGCCTTCAGATCCATCTTCCCGAAATATGCGTCGATATGCGACTATATAATACGACTTTGAGTTTTTAATTAATAAGACACAAATAAATTGACCATTTTATCATTGCTACACGTAACGTAAAATACGTGTGATCGTTTTCGATAGTTTAAAGGTATTCAAGGCAAACTGACGATACCTGTGCTGAGAGCGGACAGGAGATTCTTCTCTTTGAAGCATCGAAAGGAGGGCTCCGAGGAATGGGGTATTGTGTCGGACGTCATTGTGGAAGAGGGTAGCACGATCGTCACTCTCAGAAGTATTCTTCAGGTAAATAGAGAAAAACGATGTATTTTATCAATGTAATCCTGCCTCTCATGTGTCGCAGGTCCACAATCATTTCGCGCAACCGATATCCGTTTATTACATGACGAAACGTGGAAATGAAGTGGAATGTGTGGGCACAGTGGCACCGGATGAGAAGCTCAATTTACCTCTGGATGCCGTATACACTCCGACCAACATTTACTGGCTGTTTTTCAGCGTGGATGGGTATGTTTGCATTTTTTGTTACAATTTTTAGTAACACGTATAGCATCTTGACTATTACATAGAGCTCTTGCGATGTAACTTTGTAAATAGAAAATAACAAAAGATGATAAAAATTCAAATATATATAGTAACGTGTATTCTTATAAGATGTTAATATGATGGCACACTTTGTCATACAAAGTTTTCAGTGACTGGATGTAATTTATTTTAGATATATGGTATCGGTCGAACCATTTATCTGGAAGGATCTGCAGAAAACTGTTTCCATGACGAAATTATTGAAATGCGAGTCGCGATCCAAGCAGGATATCACAGAACCATTTTACATTCAGGTCAACATTCTTTGTGTATATATAACATAAAATTTCCACGAACATAAGATATATATGTATGTACATGTCGCTTAAGCGCTGATATAATTTTGACGGGTTAATTAAATGACGAATTAATTAAGTTGACGAATATTCTTGGTTAATAATATATAAGATTTGTATAGGCCGTAGGAGAGATTGAACAGGTGTATTTTGAGAATACTACTCGTCATACAATGGCTAGTACCATCTACAACGTACACCTGTATCCGTCTGTGTACCTGAAGAATTTCCTACCGATCGACATCATCATCTGCTTGCCTGGCACTGCTCAGGAGAACATACTCGAAGCAAGTGCCTCCTTGCAGCTTCCTACGATTGATCCAGCCAAATCAAACATAATAATTAAGGTAGAATATACATCAATTAATAAAACTTTAATAATTATATTAAACTTTTATTTATAATTAAAATGTGAATTTTAACAGAATGCTCCAAGATCTTGGAGGATTTGAGAGGATATAATTAATTTATAAAATATGTATATATAAAATATGTATTTTTTTTGTAATTTGTTTTTGTAAAATATACAAGATATTTGCAATTTATTTATTTAAAGTATTAATAATGTATTACAGCTGCCCAATTATCTTGAGAAAGATTGGTCGTGCAAAGGAGAGATCGCGGCAAATCCACCAGAGTTTACAGTCTGGTCATTTGAGTCTTTCGACAGCGCGCAGAAGGTGATCCTGGATCTCGGAATGCATACGTCTTACAAACACAGTTCGATCGTCATGGCGCTATATTGCCCCTTCTGGATGTTGAACAAGACTGGATTAATGCTGTCCTATAGAGTATGTTTCTAGTGATACTCTCGTCGCTTTTTTTTTTACTGTGCCTTTTTGTATACGATTTGCAACTTATTATCAATCTGCCAAAAAATCTTTCTTCAAGATATCCTCTAAGATTTTTAAATTTCAATCAAACCAAATGTTCTGGAGAGCCCCTTTCGCTCCATTCAAATATTGTAAAGTTTTATTATTATTAATATGCACTCTTTCTGTCATACAAGCTAATGTTTGCTTCTTTGCCCAATCTTTAGCCTTGCTCGTATTTCTCCCTCGTTAGTGTGTCGCAGTATTAACCAGCTCTGCATCTTGCCTGATTAGAACCCTGTATTCAAAACATGCTCCATTATTTTACAGAAATCAAGTAAGGGTGGGAAAGAGCACTCGAGTCCGATCAAGGTAGAGATTTCCTGTTATCGTGCCGCATTATTGTGCTTCTCTGATATATAGTCATTTCGTATTATTAGCAAAAATAGCTATCAGAATTTTGTCTTGTTAATTCTATACAATTATTGCATTATTGATAATGATTATAAAATGCAATACTTTTATAAACAATTATCATCAACACCACTACATTTTATCAAATTTTATTCGACTGGACATCGACTATTTATCGCTTTATCTTCGTAAAAATGTACATGCAAATGTCTTTCAGAAATTTGTTTCCGCTATGAAACCCCATCGGCAACGCGCGCAGTACAGGAAGAGGAAAACGCGCGCGGTGACGCATCGCTTTATTTCAATATTATCGCTGTTCTCATGCTTGTGTTCGCAATTGTCAATTATTGTGAAATAACAAATACATCTAATCTAGTCATACTGCCGGAACTGAACGCCTCAAAACTGTGTTAGATTATCATTGTGTTAGTCGTAATGTGCCAATTTTTAACAGTTGCATTTTATCGAATATATGTAAGTCGCACTCTCATACGTTAACTACATTATGTGTAATTGTCTGCTTCATTACACACGTTAATTCATCTTCCGTTTCCTCTACTTAGCCTTCTCTTTTTTCAATTTCATTCTCAATTTCATTTATATTTAGAGTCTTTTTGAATCGCTACGTTCTTAACGAATCCATCGATCCTCGAACGTCTCCTCATTTGCGGATGTTTTTTTTTCTTTTTTATTTTATTTTTTTATAGATACTAGACGTAAAACGTCCCGATTGCAAAATCGGCAAAGTTTGTAAAACGAGCTAATATTATGGAGGTGTTTGTTACTTGTTCTTATTAACTGCATGATGTACCGAAGGAATTATTTTTGATGAGCAAAATTTTTTTGTTGAGATTAATTTCGATCGATTGCTCTTTCCAGACAACGGACGATTACTTGAATGTCTTGTACCATCCGGAGCATTTCAAGGGGCCTATTCTGTTCTCGTTCCGCTCTAAAGCTTTCTTTGGCAAGAAGAAGGCTATGATCAGAGTGGAGGATGGAGAGTGGTCCGACAAATTTTCTATCGACGTCGCGGGCAGCGAGGGCGTAGTAGCCTGCAAATACAATGGAATGACATACCAGGTTCTCGTGTCGATTATTTTTTTATTTTTTGCTATTTATTGAAGTGTAACTTATTAACAGATGTAATAAAAGGGAAGACAGAAGTAAAAGAATAGAAACAAAATTAATGATAAAACTCTCGGTTTTTTTCTATTACAGATCGGGGTACACAATCAACTGACATACAATTCGTTGACCAAGCAGATCACGTTTACGCCCTACTACATACTTATTAATAACGCAGATTTCCTCATAGAATGCCAGGAGGCCGATCGGCCAGCCGATCCGGTAGTCAAAGTAAGTTGGATATACATATAAGTAGTTTTATTATCGATCAAATATCTTTGTTGTGAAATGCGTTATAATTTCATTGCTGCGTGTCAAGGTGCCGTCTGGTGAATGCGCGGCCTTGTGGCCTAGAACCGAGCACGAGAACAAGACCTTGAAGGCAAAAGTCGCGGGTCAACCTGAGAAAACTGCGGCATTTATTTATACCGACAGCCACACGACTCTGTTGAAATTGGACAATAAGGTAATCACGAATAATACAGAATAACACAATTACATTATATGATTTGTCTATAAAGTATTAAAGCACAAACAATTGTGCAATAAATAATTATTTGTCGTTGTCTCGCTTTTTTTGTCTATTAACAAAATCTTTTGCATCACAGTACGGAGGGATCAATGTGGACGTGCAAATCAGCGAGGGCGGCGTTTACATCTCCATGTCCGCCTACAGTTCGGGCAACGCACCAGCTTTGATCGTCAATCATACCCCACGTACTATCAATCTGTGGGAAAAAGGTTCGATTAACGTTAGGTACGTTGGAAATGCGCCGTTCGTTACATTGTATTAGCCATTTGCCAGGGTGCGGTGAATCTCACCTCACATATTGATTTATTTATGTATATAAATCGAGATTGCATGTCATATACATTGGCAGGTCCGTGCAGTCGTACAACAGAATGTTTTATACTTGGGAAAATCCGGCGGGCCCACGAAAACTGGTTTGGGAGGACAACAACGGCAAGGAAATCGAGGACAATCTTCGCAAGGTAGCAAAGCACAGGAAAACAGGAGGGATCGTTGATAAAACGTGAAGAATAAATCATCGTTTCTTTTCCAGGACAATCTTGGTACCTTCCAATTGCCGGATATAGACGAGAAACTGTTTTACGTCTCGTTCTTGGATGGTACTCAGCGAGTGCTGTTGTTCACTACAAATCTGAAGATCGCCGAGGACTGTCAGCTGGCCGGTGACCTGGAGATAATAGATCAGGAAATCACGCTCAACATTCATGGTATTGGATTCTCTCTCGTGAACAACATCACCAGATCTGAATTATTGTACATGTGCATTGCCAGGTGAGATTTTTTGCGATCTTTAATATTAAATTTTATTTAAATATGTACATTCTGTAATTTTTTTTTCAGACGCAAATAATGTATTTCCATTTGTATACACAATCGTATAATTTTTGTACAATATAATTAATAACTTTGAATTCAATATTATATTTAATGTGGAGTGATAATTGCCTTTCTCACGACTGTCGTGTGTCGTGTGAGATTAATAATATAATTCTGTTGTAATTCAGCTCTGGAATCATATGGGAAACGCGTAAATCTCTTGGTGGCCGATGGCGAGCGTTAAATGCCAAGGAAGTCAACGCCATCGAAGAAGGATATCAACGATACATGAGGGAATTGCAAATCGGCAAAGACGCGGACTACCGAATGATGTTGGAGCCGAAACTAATGGTAAAACAAGTTTTTGTTTGATTAGAGTTTGTAAAAATCTAAAAAGCTTGGATGTAATTTCTAGATCTAGAAGCGAACTCGATTATGACGTGACAATTTATTGTTACTATTATTATTTCTTATTGTGTTCCCAGGTGGATTATCTGAATATGGAGATGCTGCGGCCGCATCGTAGATACATGCGACGCACATTTCAGACTGGACTTTGGCTACAATACCGTACCTCAGCGCATCAAGTACAATTGCACGCAAAGATCAACAAGCTTCAGATTGACAATCAGTTGTCGGAGTGCGTCTTTCCAGTTATACTAGCTCCAGTGCCACCGCCAAAGAGCGTCACGCAGAGTACAGGTATCAAGTATTATTTGTATGGCGTGAGAAACAATTTCTTGTACTCTCTCTCATAATATATGCATTTTTTTTATATGTTAATCATTGTATGTACGTGTTAACGAAAACAAACGGCACGGTTCCGAATTCTTTGAAAATTAGAAATTTCTTTCGAATCTCTTTTACTCTTTCGTTTGTCTGTAGTCATGAAACCTTTCGCGGAGCTCAGTATGGTCAAGCGCCTCTTGGAGCACAGCAACGTGCAACAATTCCGATACTTTAAGGTTCTCGTACAAGAGTTTCACATCAAGGTGGACATAGTCTTCATAAATGCAATAATGAACCTGCTCGAGGCGAACGAGGTCAATGACGCCGAAGAGGTGATATATCGGTGATTGTTTATTTGGATCGATGGATGAATTTGAGATATGTCATTTTGTTGCTTCATTTCAGAGTACTCTATTCCGTACAGACATGAAACTCGTTAACGAGCCGTTAATGTACCATGTCAATCTAATTACCACGGCCGAGCAGAAAAACTTCTTCGATCTCCTACACTTTTCGCCTCTCAAGGTGCGCGCCTCTCTCATTTTAATATGTAAATACGTAAATACGTAAACCTCGTATCGTCTACATACATATTATTAACATACACAGTTAGTCGCGTCTTAATCTTTTCCCTTTCTCTCTTCGTTCATACATGTACAGATACACATCAGCTTTTCAATGACTGGAAGCGGAGGAGGACCGTCGGCGTTGCCGCAGGTACTCAATGTGCTGCTGCAAGGGATCGGCGTGACGCTGACGGATATCAACGACATTGTGTTCAAGCTGGCGTACTTTGAGAGAAACTATATATTCATGACGCACAAGCAACTCGTCTCCGAGGCGAGCACTCATTACGCGGGCCAGGCGATCAAGCAAGCGTACGTACTCGTGCTGGGACTCGATGTGATTGGTAATCCGTACGGGCTCGTGGTCGGGACTATGAAGGGCATCGAGGACCTGTTCTACGAACCCTTCCAAGGGGCTATACAAGGTCCGGGGGAGTTCGCGGAGGGCCTGTTCCTCGGGGTGCGCAGCATGTTGGGCCATACCGTCGGCGGAATGGCGGGCGCAGTATCCAAGATCACCGGAGCGATGGGCAAGGGTATAGCCGCTCTAACTTTCGATAAGGATTATCAGCGAAAGAGGCAGGAACAGCTCAACAAGCAGCCCGCCAACTTACAAGAAGGTCTCGCACGAAGCGGAAAAGGCTTAGTCATGGGTGTAGTCGACGGTGTTACGGGTGTAGTAATGAAGCCCATATCGGGCGCCAAGGAGGAAGGAGTGGAAGGATTCTTCAAAGGGTTCGGCAAGGGTGTTGTTGGCCTCGTTACCAGACCTACGGCTGGTGTTATCGATTTTGCGAGCGGTTCCTTTGGAGCTGTCAGACGCGCCACCGAACTGAGTGAAGAGGCAAAGAGGGTACGGTCGCCCAGATTCCTCCAACCCGATAGTCTTGTCAGACCGTACATAAGGGATGAAGCTGATGGTAATAAAATATTGATGGAATTGGAAAAGGGGAGATATGCGCACACGGATGTTTATGTCTACCATGTGTTCATCAACAAAGACGTGCTTTTACTCACCGACAAAAGATTATCGTATCTCGAACGCAGCGATTTGTTTGGTGGTTGGCGGGTTAGTATTTGTTAGCATTTATTACAATTAGTATTTATTATACGCCGATATTGATTATCCTTTTCTCATTGCTCCTTTCCGAGATGAGCGAGCGATATATCGATGCTTTTGTCATTTTTTGTCAGATTGACTGGAGTCACACTTGGAACGAATTCAGTGAACCAGCAAGAGTCGTAGAGAAAGGTGTACAGATTTTTATTAAAGACGCTAGTAAGAGAAAGAAACTTGGTGGTCTATTTGGCAGTGCGGCTCAGTCAAAGATACTTTTAATAACGGATCATAATGTTAAACAGGTAAGTTGTATAGTTTCGCAAAAGTATTTACTATCAAACATCAAATGAGCATTATTTTGCATTATGTTTGATGTATGTATATCTTATTGTCTCACGCGATTTATTATCTCTTTTCCCGTAGTTGTTGTGCGGCAAAATACAGGAGCAGATTAATCAGTCCGGAATATAACACAACGACCCCAAATCTGAGAAAACGTGCTTGAACGAGCTATGTAGAAGGGAGGAAAGTAATGAGGCAAAAGAGAACGAGCAAGAAAGCGAGCTCCTTCATTTCCGGAACGCATTGCGAACGACGTTGCACGATTTCTATGCACATTTTGTACAGACACTATTTATAAGACTGATATACTGCGTAATCACAACAATAATTGATAATAATTGATAAAAGAACGCTAAACGTACCAAGAAAACGTACCATAAAAGAATGTACGGGATCTTTCTTACACTTCACCATATTGTTGAAAGCTTTTCCGCTGTCGGTATTATTACCGAATGAACAATGTTAGATGTGAAAGATTCCTAGCATTCACCAAATAACGTTAAAAACGAAATATTACGTAACTTTAAAGTATAATTTTTATTAATCAAGATAGTAAAATATTAGCTTCGATACGTTTTCTCTATGTACATATAAAGAAACTTGTCAATCCTCTTTTTAAAAAATTTGTTTAATTTTATATAATGGAATTTTATAGAAAATGATCTTTTGTACTACGAGCTACTAATAGTTGCAATGTTGGAATATCGCAAAAAAGAGAATAATCTTTTTCAAATTTAGTGATAGGGATACCGCACGAGCGCGCGCTCTTTGTTCGATACGATTGAGCGAATCGTTTTAGTCACGCAAGAGTTACCATTTCTGTCGTATTGTTAAGAGCTAAGTTTACTACGATCACAAAGCAGAATTAATCGAGAGTCCGAAAGTAATTTGAGAGTAACTTGTTATAAACGAGTTGAAGTGAAATGTGGAATGACAAGAAAATGAATCTCTCATTTTGACGAATTAAATTAGCAGTCAGTTAACAGTAAAATTATTTCTACGTACTTGTTGAAGTATTATGCAGATTTTTTATGAAAATCCGGTGAACCGGTATTGTTTTATATTTATAGGGAATTAGTTTTATTATATACGTACTACCCCCCCCCCTTCCCCACTAACATGCCACATTGCTAATTATATCCATAACGAACGAGCATCATCACTCAAGTGATACATACGTTAGTTAATAAAATAATAGTACGCTTAATTATCTTCCTGCTGACGGCGTCCGGTATTAGTGAAAATATTAAAAGGGATTCGCCACGAATGCCATTGACTATTAGACGCCGTGTTAAGACGTAACAAATTTTATGAGCTTTAACGCCTAAATGATTGCGCATCAGTGATACATCTACCTCGTTTTATTCTTTCTAATGCTAGTTGATAATTAATTAGAATTGTAACAAACTAATAGAGATAATACTAAGTGGAATTATTTAAATTGTATAATAATGTAATCAATCTTTGTAACTAATCGTTGTTTCGCTCGATTCTCTGGAGAGTTAAATTTTTAATTTGAGCCAAAGTAAAAGTATTCAGAACTAATTTCATTCAAGTACGACGCAATTTGTTACATGTGTATAGTATCACAAAAAACTTACCTTTTTAAAAAAAGTAAAAGAATGCGCCAAGTATACGCGCGCAATAGAAGGAAATTGTATAAATTTATTTTAATTTATGCTAAAAAATCTTTTGTAAATTATTAAGGGACACTAAAATATAAAGCAGTTTTTAATAAAATATTATTCAAGTCTATTTTTAAAATATTTTCTTCTCTACAAAAGTAGTGATATAAAAAAATTACGCCAACTATAAAAATGGATTTATACGAGAAACATTAAAATAAATAATTTAAAATAATAATGCTTAATAAAAGAGTAATTATTGAATAATTACTAATTATTGAATAATCAGTTTCATCAGTGACATTCTTTAGTTGGGAATATGTCAACAAACATTAGATAAATATGTCAATGAGTCGTACGCCTAGTAATATGCGTGATAAAGCTAGCAGTAAAATATTCACATCAACAGCGCCAAGCTTTTTTAATGATGACGAAAAATAGCGCGCGCGAAGCGCAAGCATCACCATTAGTAGTAATTATAAATTGGACATTTTGACTTCGCTTAAAGCCATCGATCATTAGCAGTGCTGTATATATGTATACAATTAAATAAAAATTTTACGTTTTCTGGAGTAAATGATTTTCATTTTATATTGTCTAAAAATAGTATAATTTTATATAAAAAAATTTTCAAATAAAACTTGACTAATGACATAGTTTAAAATATAAAACAAAAGTGACAATAATAACTTAAACGAGAAAAGTGATGTTACTCATTGAGTTAGGTTACAACACAAAATTAAATTGAATTTATTATAGAAAATATTGAAAGTTAATATAATTTACATGCAGAAGTAATTGTTACAATTGAGATATTAACGTATATTTAAACATTAGATAAATATTATGGTCAAAATCCGAAGTGTGTTTCCTTGGAGGATTGATTAGTATTAACTAATACTAGAAATAATCAAGCATTTTATGTGGTCAAGCCCTAAATTGTTTTTTTTTCCAAAATTAATATCTCAGCTTTCGTCTGGTGATTTTTTAATCCATCCTAGGAACTATCCCATACAGCACAAAACTCGCAGTTATATTACAGCAATGTTGCTGCAAGATTGTA
Organism: Tetramorium alpestre; assembly: GCA_021460005.1. Classification (NCBI taxonomy): domain Eukaryota; kingdom Metazoa; phylum Arthropoda; class Insecta; order Hymenoptera; family Formicidae; genus Tetramorium; species Tetramorium alpestre. Next base: position 162,213 of record JAJVSH010000227.1, read on the forward strand.
ATCTTGTTGCTGTAATGTAACTGCAAGTTTTGTGCTGTATGGGATAACCTGACCAGTCAAAATTAAAAATTAAGAAAAATCACTTCAGCTTTTTACTAGTCAGTATGTGTGATTATAGTGTGGTATAATGTTGTATTTATTTAAATTAAAATACAATAATAGAGGGGATTACAGCGGTAATCTCGAACGAGAACGGTTACAGTTTCGAAACTCAAAGCAGTCCCGATGCTTCTTATTGTTTTTTGTCCTACTCCACGCTTGACTCTCGACCGATCTCCCGCCTGATCACGCTCTGTCCGCTTGCACATTATTGTCTTTTACCGATTATCGTCGACTCCAGACGATTTTACACGATCAGGCGTTGTCGACAACGATCGCTCGCGGAAAGAACAGAAACTCCTACACTCGGCCGTCCTGATCGAGTATTCGACCCGAATACTCGCAATTTCCATCTCCTTCGCTCACCTCGTGAATCTCCTCATCGTTATCTTCGTCGCTGATCCACGGCTTCATGAAATCCGCGGCTGACGATGTTTCGAAAGGCCCCTCGTGTTCGCCAATTTTGCGCAAGGCATAACGATGATTGCGTAGCACTCTTAGAGTAGAGTCGCCAATACTGGCATAGACCTCCTAAAACGGCACCCCCTTATTTCTCGGAAACTAAACATTGCACTATATAAATACCGTTTAAAACATAATCTGCTTAGGTAATCAAAGATACAAAAACCCATAACTTATATATTCATGGCTTTTTTCTACATAAAATCTGATAAAAACGAATTCTTCAAAAGTGAAAATAAAATTTGCACAATTTTCTCCTTCAATTGGATAGTTTAAACAATAAGAAATGTATTATTGATAATATTACGTCATTTTATATATTTGTAGCTTCCTAAAACTGTTTTATTTATATATGTATCTGTTACATTTGCCTCGTAATGCAGTTTTAAACATAAAATTGCTCCTAGCCTAGCCTTCCATCTCAAATAATTTCGATCTTATAATACATGTTCCAGATCGGGCGTAGACCCTAGTGACCCCAGTGAAGACCGCAGTGGAGGAATTCATCACATAAGGACGTCGCCCTGCGGATGAATGCGGAATTTTGCGAATGGGATAAGAATACCAACAAGGTCCTCCGTCGCGCCTGAGATAGACGCCACGACGTAAATTCTTACTTTCCATGTCCAGCCTATGAGTGGCATTTTTCCGATGTCGACTGGCAGACAGAGAAGAGACCTATTTTCCTCGTTTTATCGACAACAATCCTTAGTAGAAACTTTTCGTCGAATATCTTCAAAGAGTGGATGTTCCTTCGAAGTTTCACGGATTGTACATCCCGGGACCAGTTACACGTTTTTCTCGAGGAACTTTCATATCGATCCCGCGAACTTTCTTCCGGCACGTTTCGGAACTTTCTTGAAAAGCGGCGATCTACCTCTCACCACTTTCCTTTATCTCTCACGTTTAAATTGCTTGCGGCTATGAACAGACGATTTTGATTGATCTACATAGTAATCGCGATAAGCTACAAAACGATCGAGCCAATTGAAAATTAAGGAGATCTTCAGGAAGTGCGCGGAATTCTTAATCCGTTCTAGTAACATCGGGGCAGGAAATCGGAGCGGTCCGCGCGCATGTCCCTCAAAGTCGATTCGTTCCACGCACCGCTACGATTTTTCCAATTACGATCAAACGGAAAAAAAATTTGCCATTCATCAACGTTGTGTTTTGACGCGATGCGACACGCCGGGATTAAAAGCTCGTGTTTTCGATACCAGTAGCATGCGAGCTTTCTATGAGAGCGCGACCCCGAACGAAAGAATCGGCGACCTTACGGGCAAGCGTGAAGCGGAATTTACGCACGGTAATAGCTGCGCGCGAGTATGACCGACGGATGTTCCTTAGCTCCTCGACCACCTCGCGCACCGGACGAAAGCTTAGCGCGCTTTAAGGCGAGGTAAGGAAGACATCGTGAAATTGAAGAAACGGCTGCGGCGGTGGTTGATTAGCGATGGAGAGCAGGGAAAAAACAACGATCGAACGAGCGGTCTTTCGCTCGTCTGTAGCTCAACGTAAGTCAACGGGGAGAGAGATACTGCAATATTCGTGATGTAGAGTCTCGACGACTTTGTGACCTACAACTCCACGTTTCATCCTTGGAATGTGACAACGCTTCGGTTCGACAATGATGTCACTATGATAACGGCACCAACAACACGGATCTCGAGCAGTGGAATCAATTCATGCTCCCATGGTGGCGGCAGATAATCTGGACGCTCCTTCGTCGGCATGATCACGGTGGCGATCGGCGGTAATCTGATAGTGATATGGATGTGTTGGCGGATGCATACCGTCACCAACTACTTTCTGGTAAACCTCAGCATCGTGGACGCCATGATATCGACCTTGAACGGTATCTTCAATTCCATCTACCTGCTCAAAAATTACTGGCCGTTCGGAACGTTCTACTGCAAGATCTCCGACTTCATAGCAGTCCTCACGATATGCGCCAGCATCTTCACTCTGATGACGATATCCATCGACCAATAAGAGTCGATCTCTTTTCCTTTTTTTTCTCTCTTTTTCTTTTTTTTTGGAATAATATGCTCTTGAGAATAAATTGCGAGAGAGAGGTATCTTAAGTCGCGATAGTATCAATATTAAGACAATGTCGTTCTGGCTCTATTTCAGTTATTGTACGAGACATGATGTTATCAGGAACGAGGGATATATCCCTTAGGCAGAACGATTAGCGTCAACGCTAATCGTCCTGCCTAAGCGCGACTTATTACCGTGATCCTTAGATATATCAAACAATCAATAATTTCGAAGCTAGTGGACTCTAAATCTTCCACGCGAGCTCTGTGTTTCTTCTTCTCGCTCGAGCGCGTTCTTGCTTTTAGTGCGCAAACGCTCGTACCAAAACGTCACTTATTGTTAGATCAATGTTCGATCTTCAGAAAATACTTTTCTTCCTGTTTATCTAGAGAAGCTCCGATGTGCGTTGAAGTAAATATGACATGGGTGCGTCGTACTAAGGAGGTTTAACAGCGGAAGAAGCGGGTCTCCTCAGCTCAATGACGAAGATCAATCTCGTCGAAAGTCAGCCAAGAAAAACGTGCAAGATAAACATTCGCGGGAGCGTCACCAGTCCTGCGATTAGACAATATGAAACTTTGTCGTCAAGATCTAATTACATGGTTCAACAAATCTCAACTTTTTTTATTTGCTATTTGATCGAATCATCATTGGCAAATATTTTCTTTTTTACTTGTGTAAACGCGCGTAGCGGAAAAGAAGTCACCTCCGGTTTGTTTTTAAATCTGCTGCTAATATTCTATAAGTTTAACATCATATCGAGTTAAAGAATGTTTAATATCGAATTTTTCATAATAATACGTAGCACGTTCTACTGTATTATCAGTTGCCCTACACTGAGAGAAAAATATTGTAGAATTAACAAAATAATTTTGTTGATTTTTCAATTTATTGATGCAATTATTTATTTTATTGAATTAAGTACACATCTATTATTTGAACAAAATGAAATAATTGAATTCTTAAAATGGAATCATACAAAATTATTTATTTTAAATTAATGATCAATTTTGTTAACTCAATAATATAATTTTGTTGAACCAAGAACATTAATGTTTTTAAAAATAGTAAATTTATTCAAAGAAATATTCAGTTAATGTTATATTATGTATAATTGTTAGTATAAAATATTAGTATAAAATAATTAAAATGAACAAATATTTGTAAGGGATAAAACAATAAAAATTTTATTAAATTAATAAAATATAATTGTATCAAGAAATTATGAATTTGTTCTATTAATAAAATCACATTGTTTAATTATTGAAAGCTATAAAGTTATTGTTAAAAAATATTAATTTGATGGAACATATATATTTTGTTAATAAAATAGAATAATACAATATTCAATAAACAAAATATTTTATTAAATTAATTGAAAACAGTTTTTTATATAATTTCATTGAATTAGTTTGTTTTTTAAATAATGCTTTCATACATTCAACTAAATTTTCAAACTTGAAAAAATTTTCAAATTGAATTTGTCAATTGACCGACGTGGCCTGGGATTGGTTTGATGTGCCATGGGATTGTCAACTCACTGGGGATCGGTTAATCATTTTAAAGAAGAAGAAGAAATTATGTTGTTTAAGATGTACGTTTTTTTATTTTTTATTTNTATAATTTTGTTGAACCAAGAACATTAATGTTTTTAAAAATAGTAAATTTATTCAAAGAAATATTCAGTTAATGTTATATTATGTATAATTGTTAGTATAAAATATTAGTATAAAATAATTAAAATGAACAAATATTTGTAAGGGATAAAACAATAAAAATTTTATTAAATTAATAAAATATAATTGTATCAAGAAATTATGAATTTGTTCTATTAATAAAATCACATTGTTTAATTATTGAAAGCTATAAAGTTATTGTTAAAAAATATTAATTTGATGGAACATATATATTTTGTTAATAAAATAGAATAATACAATATTCAATAAACAAAATATTTTATTAAATTAATTGAAAACAGTTTTTTATATAATTTCATTGAATTAGTTTGTTTTTTAAATAATGCTTTCATACATTCAACTAAATTTTCAAACTTGAAAAAATTTTCAAATTGAATTTGTCAATTGACCGACGTGGCCTGGGATTGGTTTGATGTGCCATGGGATTGTCAACTCACTGGGGATCGGTTAATCATTTTAAAGAAGAAGAAGAAATTATGTTGTTTAAGATGTACGTTTTTTTATTTTTTATTTCATCATCACTCAATATGTCAAAATAAACGAAAGAGATGAATTTAAATAATTCATAAATAAAAATTATTATACAAATATTAATAATGTTGCAAATATAAGAAAATATTTTATTAAGTAAGTTAAATTTTTTCAATTACATAAAAATTATCAAATGTGAAAAATATTAATAATACTAAATATAAATAATATTTCCTATATAGTTTCCTATACAGAATTTATTGATACATTAGTGTCTTATTATTAAGAATTGATTTCCAAATTTATTTGGGATTGTCGACCGTATAAGGCATATTATTATCAATTTGATATATTCATAACGGTCAAATTTAATTTATTATTTACCTTGCCTAGAAAGTTTCTTTCTTACCTTATCCCTTACTGTTGCAAATATCATCATGTCTCAGAGGCCGAATTGGTTAAGGGGTTTCATCTGTTTGATCTGTTCTAAAATGAGGCTTTTGTTTGGGAATTTTTTTAGACTCTACTAATAAAGCGATGAAAATGCGGTTTGGAGGGGTTATTACACATGTCATAAGGTATACAAAAAATTTTTTGTTTTGGAAAAAAATAAAAAATGGCATCTCAATGGTAGGTAGACCGAAAACGCTTCTTTTTTTGCGGGCGGACATACAGGGTGTCCGGTATGAAAGTTAACAGCCGGAAATTGGGGGTAGATAGGATCAAACCGAGAAGAAATGTCCTAAACCATTTTACAAAATTCGCAATAGTTATTGAGTTATTTATTGTTAAAAATCGGAAGAAGGGATAGACAGCGCGGTGCGGGAGACGTGGGCGGGGGCTCGNTGCTCCTGCTGCCATTGCCGCTTTCACGCCGCTCTCACGTCTCGCGCACCGCGCTGTCTATCCCTTCTCCCGATTTTTAACAATGAATAACTCAATAACTATTGCGAATTTTGTAAAATGGTACAGGACTTTTCTTCTCGGTTTGANCCAATCTACCCCCAGTTTCCGGCTGTTAACTTTCATACCGGACATCCTGTATAAGTCACGAACATCAGCACCTAGGACAATATAAAAAATTTTTTCATTAATTGCATTTGCTAGAGAAGTACACACGATTATTAAAAAATATCAATTTTTCACAAAATGGCAGCAGTTTGTTTCGGTCAAAATTGAAATTTTTTCTTCAAACTGCTGTCATTTTGTGAAAAATTGATATTTTTTAATAATCGTGTGTACTTCTCTAGCAAATTTAATGCAGTTAATGAAAAAATTTTTTATATTGTCTGAGGTGTTGATGTTCGTGACTTATATGTCCGCCCGTAAAAGAGGAAGCGTTCTCGGTCTATCTACCACTGGGACGCCAGTCCCAGTTTCGTATTTTTTTTCAAAACAAAAAATTTTTTTGTATACCTTATGACATGTGTAATAACCCCTCCAAACCGTATTTTCATCGCTTTATTAGTAGAGTCTAAAAAAATTCCCAAAAAAGCCTTATTTTAAGTCAAATCAAATAGATATAACCTCTTAAAACACCCGCCCCGGATAATCGGGAGGTCCCAGGTTCAAACCCTGAGTTGAGATAATATTTTTTTCGTAACACAGTTTCCTATACAGAATTTATTGATACATTAGTATCTTATTATTAAGAATTGATTTCCAAATTTATTTGAGATTGTACATGTGATTCTAGCTCTTAGACTGTGTTTTATAGAACGAAAATTCAATCGGCGCGGAGTTGACTGGGGCAAAAGAAAATGTACTTAAAATTATTATGAACAGAGATCCAGCATCGACCGCATAAGGCATATTATTATCAATTTGATAAATAACATTATTTTATATGTCAATAAATAATGCATTCTACTTGTTAAAAATATTAAAGCGCACAATTAATTTCATGAAATATTTTTTTAAATTAACTGAATATTTCATTGAATGTATTATTTATGCCTTCAATCCCTTGAATCATTTGATAATTTTGATGTAGTACTTTGATAGATCAACGAGAAACATTATAGTGTCAATAGAATATTTGATAACTTTTATAAATTATTTCGTTGAGTTTCACAAAATGTTCTATAATTTCAATTATATATGTAATTAAATAAATCCCATATTTCATTGAATTTATAAAATATAGTGTTAATGCATTGAATTGTTCGGTAATTTCAATCTGAAGTACATTTTATTGCAATAATAAAATGTACTACTATCTGAACACAATATTTTTTTCAACCAATGACATATTTCGTTTGCTTTAAAAAATATAACTTTGATTTATAAAAATATAAAAATATTTCATAATTTCCATCTGCTATTTTTTTGCCTCACCGAAACGTATTATTGTTTCTATAAAATATTTGTTTATCTTAATTTATATAATATTTTATTGAATTAACAAATTATTATTATACTTCAACTTAATAAATTATTTTTTCCATTAAATATCTGCATTTGTTGTATAAATAAAAGAAAAAAAAATTTTGATATTATGAGTATATATATTTTGTCCATTTCATACAATATATCTTTAAATTATCAAAAATTTTATTGATTATAATATTTACTATCTTCAACTTAACAAAATAGTTTGTAGAAATATTTTGTTAAGCCAAACAAATTATCTGGCACATACAATCTTCTTGTTTTATTAAATCAACAAAATTTTTGTTAAAAGAAATATTATTTATCTCATTGTCAGTGTATGTTCTAGTACAGCGCTCGAAATTAGTTGCCCTTTTCGGCCAGATTTCTGAGGCGACGCCTACTGTTTCCTCGCTACTACCCGAAGATCGGTGGTCGCGCGTGTGACGCTGTGCCTTAGGAGCTATCGGACTAATTCCGAGCGCTGTTCTAGTAAATAGACTTTAATTTTGATTTTCTAATCATATTCTATGACGTTTGGTATTTTTAAAAATATGTATTTTTTAAATATCTATAATTTAATATACAGGGTGTAATTAAAAAAACATATACGGTGTACGATATCAAGTACAGAACGAGAATCCAGATCGAAAAGTCCTGTGTATAAAGTTAGTCACTCAGCGCCCGTGTACAGAGGAAAGGCAGAGACGGCAAAGTCATAGAGTAGTAAGGCGGAATGGAACGAATGCTATATTGCTTCGATGCTCACCGTCGCGCGTTGTTCTTCTGTCGCTCCATTCTGCCTTGCTACTCTCCGACTTTCCCGTCCCTGCCTACCCCTTGTACACGAGCGTTGAGTGACTAACTTTAACACATTATAATAACATTTATAATAACAAACAGAAAGCTTAAATCAAAAAATGACTCAGGACTTTTCGATCTGGATTCTTGAATTTCAATACAGTTTCATATGCAGTTTTTCACGTATAAGGCGAAACCTTATTTTTATACTTTTTTATATATAACGTATATAAACATAATACAATATATAATAATACAAACACGAAATAAATACAAAAATAAGAAAATTTATTTGAAAAAAATATTCTTACATAAAAAATTTTTTTTTTTAATTTGCGATTTTACGGTACTATTATCATTCTTTTTTCGTGTAAAATTCAGTAAAACCTTATCGCTGTTATTTTATATGTGTATATAATAATTTATAACAATATTAATCTTTCAGTTGATTTCAACGGCACACATTTTTTCTGACGTTGTTAGACTGGGTCTACGATACCCGGACAAAATCTTTTATTTTTTCTGGCTTGACAATTACGACCGAACTGTGCCTGCTCAAGTCGTATAATAGTAGAGGGGGGCCGTAAGTTTTTTCCCCCCAATTGACCTATCCCGTACCGTATCGTATTTCGGAACTACAACTCTTTGAAAAATACGCTCGGGTCTGCCAGACCCAATATAATAACTGAGGGTTAAAATAGATGACTTGAGGTAACCTAAAAGAAATTTTTTTACAGATAGATCGATATTTATTCTTATAAGGATACTATAAAAATAAAAATGTTATTCATGTCCTAACATAATTATAATTTTTTCTCTTTATATAAAAAATTAAGCTTATTAATTCTGAAATTTACGGATTATGTGATTATAAAAGAGCCAGCACACAGAGTTATATGGTTTTTGAAGTCAAATGGGTAAAATTTCTGTTTACTCAGAGTTTTGTGGTTATAGAAGTTTGCACCCCCCGATTAATTGGGTTATAAGGTTATGGGATTATAGTAATATAGGGTTATAGCGTTATGAGGTTAACATTAAAAACAAATTTTTGGACTACTCATTTGAATATGAAAGGCGGAAAACCGGCTTTTTAATCGGGTGTTTTTTGAGGTTAGGAATGAAAAACGAGCCAATATGACGAGAATTCTGACTTCGGATTCGGATTCAGCGTGTCAAGATAAGGATACACTTTGGTATGGTCTGTCGGACCATTTTTTTTGTGGTGCTGTGTAATCCGTGCTCGGCTTTCGCGCCGCTTCCACGACATAAAAAGAACATAAAAATGGAACGCGTACTCGGGTCGCCACGATAATTTGTGCGAGGGCAAATTTTATTATCGATATTACGATCTTTAAGACTCTAAACATCGTAAATGCGTTCGAAACGTCATCTCAGACGCAGACGCATTTGTCTTTATAGTATCCGCTGTTGGAAACATGGTCCCTAAACGAATAGCCCCGTCCAAGTAGATCACAGCGGAACTAAAAAATGTTTCTTTGTCCATTAATTTTACTACCTTGTTCTATTCCACTAAGCGAAGCCTTCCCGACTTGCATGTCACTTATGCAACCACGACGACTCATAAATTTTAATTGTCTTCGCGAGTCGCATTAATGCGCAGTCAGTAGGAAAATTTCTGTCTAGAATTTTATCCAAAACTACAAAGTGGTTCACTTCAGCGTTTTAACATTTTTTCTGCTTGAATGTAAAGTCGAATGAAAATACCCATCCGATATTGGATACATTGTTATTAAAACCAATTTATGCGAAGGCTCGCATAACTACCCAGATAGCCAAGTCTGCCGAAAGCAGATACCCAGATAGCAAAATGCGCCAAATTTGCCAGCAGATTGGCAACAGATTCCCACAAAAGTTGTCAGCAAATTGGCATCCGTTATTTCCGCAATAGGCTTACGATTTGCTAGC
>JAJVSH010000227.1:175365-185656 GCA_021460005.1 Tetramorium alpestre
TGTTTCCTTTATTTATTATTCCTCGTCTTTAATTTTGTGCAGCGCAGTTTATTATTGTCCCTACTTAAATCCTGTAAAAGGATTTTCACATCTGTAAAGCTAATTCGGAGATTTCTTATTGAACCTGTAATATCGGTATCCAGCATCCCCTTAATTGTGTAGGTTAACTGTGTATTAACTATGTGTAGGTGTGCATGTATGTTAAAAAAAATCAAGATATATTGCACGTGGCCATTATCTGACGTGACGTGCCATCACGTGACGTCTTTCGAATGTGATTATTAAATTAATATTTATTATATATTTCAAGGATTGAATTCTATATTCTAAAAATTTATTTTATATGAAAGTTATATGATCTGTTGATGACATATTTAATTTAAGTGTGTATATAAATTGAGTTTGCAATTTATAAAGTTTCATTAAGCTCAATGTATTAGAGATTTATTTTATTATGGAACTTTATAAATTGGAAACTATATACATTCGTAAACTTAATTACTACAAAATGGGTGAAATCACAACAAAATTACCTTTTCAAAAAAGGTAAAAAAAGCGCCAAGTATACGCGCTCANNAAACGCCCAGAAAAAGAATTCTTGTACAAAATTATTTTAATTTGATAATAAAAAATGTATGAAATCACTACAAAATTATCNTTGTACAAAAANAATAAGAAATTTATTTTTCCTNTAAAAATAGTGATATCAAGATAGTGCGCCAACTATAAAAATAAATTTTTTTTAAATACTTGGCGCTGCCAAACCGAATAAACATCTTAAGTGCTTTATGTTAGCAATAATTTCTTATAAACTAAATTACATAATAACTTATTCGGTTTTACCTTTTTTGAAAAGGTAATTTTGTTGTGTTTTACTTACGAGAAAACTTATGTCTTATGTGACGCCTAGCGGCGTCGGCGAAACAAACTGCGAGTATGTTATGTTGCTATTAATAATAAAAAAATAGTTAATTTATCTACTATTTGTTATCTTATATTTCACCATATCAATATTTAAAAACCTTATAATTTGTAGTAAAATTGTTTCATGGTTGGCATAACTATGAAACAATTTTACTGGGCATATACACTGAAAAAAAATTTAGCAAATTTTTTTTCAGTGTATATGCCCAGTAAAATTGCCCAAGAAATTTTTATTTAGTCCTAATAAATGGCTGTTTTCAATAGTTGCAAGAAAATTATTTTTTTATTTTAAAATATTACATCTATTAGCATTAAAGAAATATTTTATTATGTGGAAAAAATATTTTCATAAATAAAATTATTTTCTTTTGTGATAGAAAAAAATATATTTTAAATAAGTAAATTATTTCTTACATTAAAAAACACATTATTAAATGAAAAAAATATTTTTCTTATCGAAAATACAGATTTTTTTTTAAACTAAATAAATCTGTATTTAGATAAAATAAAATTTTTTCTTTTCTAGATTAGTATTAAGTAAATATATTCTTGAATAAAAACAAAATGTTTATTAATTTAAAATATAATAATTTAAATTTAATAAACAGTTTTTTTTAAATAAATTTCTACTTGAATAAATTTACTTTATAAGCAGATGACAAGAAAATATTTTTTCAAAGTAAAAGATACTTTTTCTAATCCAGTATGATTTTTAAAATTTGAAAAATAATTCTTTAAAAGAAATATAAATATTGTTTATAACAGTACGTATTTTATAAATTTTTTCTAGAAATTTTTTATATAAAATATGTATAAATTCATATATTGCATAAGAAAATATTTATGTATCTAGAATAGAATACTTATTTAAACACAAATTATTTATTTATATATTAGTAAGGACGTGGTTGCATATAAATAAAGCATGAAATTATAAACAAAATACATTATTTATTAAATTTTTGTCTAAATATGTAATTGCCAAACGTTTATATGTTTAATATAATATTATATTAATATAAGCTTAATATATTTAAAAAAAAGAAACGTACATTTTACTTATTAATATATGCAAGTTGTATACTTTATAGTTTATGAGATTTTCTTGAACTATAAAACCATAATCTTCTTTTTTTTCAACTTCGTAAGCGCAAAAATGTTTATTATAATTCACACATTTTAATATTTGATATATAAATAAAATGTTAGAATTATTGGTCACAACATATTCAATTTTTCCAAACAATACCAAATTTTTACTAATATTTAATACATCATGTTTACGATCAGTACCATTAATTTTAACCCATTCTATAACATCATAATTACTAACATCATTATTTGATACTAATTTTTTTATATTTTCATAAATGTTCATCATTTTTAATTTTGAAACACGACTTCCATGTAATATTTTCTCTGAAAATCCTTTATTACATATAAATGTATACAACTTTGTGATAGATTTATATGTAATGAAGATTTTCAGAAAAAATATTACATGGAAGTCGTGTTTCAATTTTATTTTGATAAAAGTAATAACGTAAGCATTTCCGCAATCTAAGTGATATATGGATCTAGTTTCATATCTATAACAATCTTATTTCAGCCTCATATCTAATCTTTTTTAAAAAATCTTTTACTATATATTTCAGATAAATAATATTTTAATCCATTTTTTCAATTCAAATTGATTTAATTTGTAATTGAGAATAACAATCGCTTTAATTAAGATTAACTTTATAATCAAATTCTTTATCTGTTGATCAGAATTATTAATGTGGACATTGTTTTAGGCAGGGTTGGAAAGTAATGCGTTACTTGTAACGCCGTTACAGTTACTTTTTTCAGTAACTGTAACGGCGTTAAAAATTTTGTTTGTAACGGAAAAAGCAATTTCGTTATATTTTTTGGTAACGAGTAACGAATTTTACAGTTACTTTTATCGAATTTATAGTATCTTCTTTAATTGGCCCGCTGCGCTCACTTACTATTGATTCGAGGGCGATACTGGTCAGAAGAATTTAATAATTTATTACTATAATTTGCCATATTCTGACGTGTCTTTGGTCGCATACACAGACATGCAAATAAAACAAAGCAATGTAGTTTAATTTATTATCTTTAATTTTAGATTCTTTTCAACTTTTGAAAAAAAAAGAATTGATCATTGCAACATGTCTACACTCAAAATTTAAGCTAAATTGGTTAACTGGAGAAAAAAAGAAAACTTGCTAAAAACTATTTGGAGGATTTATTAGAAATCCGATTAAGTGAAAATCCTCCAAAAGGTGAAAAATCTGATCATGATTACGATGATTTTTTTATTTTTGAGCAAGAAAAAACGGCGCAAAATAAAGAAGAAGAGTTGCAACAATTCTAAAAATCTAAAAATTGTATAATATCAATATGCTAAATAGCTTTCCAAAGATTAAGAAACTTTTTATTAAATATAATACACTACTTCCCAGCAGTGCAACCGTGGAACGTATGTTTAGCGTTGGAGGATCAGTATTAACGCTCATTGAGCAACAACTTCTGTTAAAAATTAATAAAGATTTTCGATGAAATTTAACAATTTTATTTTAAAATAAATCTGTAATATTTAATAAATTTACAATATATTTTTATAATTATAAAAGTAACGGAAATTGTAACGATTCGTTACTTAACTGTTAAGTAACTGTAACTGTAACGAGTTACTTTTTGAAATTAGTAACGAGTAACGGTAACGAGTTACTTTTTTAGAAAAAAGAATGGTAACGGTAACGAGTTACTTTTATGAACAAACTTTCTCAACTCTGGTTTTAGGTATAAGGCCATCATGAATCCTTTGAAACTACGTATGGAGAAAAAAGCGACATTGTGCGTGATAATCGTAATTTTGATCGTCGGGGCAATTTTCTCTTTACCGATGCTGCTTTTCCAAACCACTTACACTCACAGTTTCCTGAACAGCGAGGTCCGCATCATCTGCTACAACATATGGCCAGACATAGATGACAACGGATTCAGCTACGATGACTGTTTGTAAGCCAAAAATTTTTTTAACGAGTGCGTATTTGCAAACTTTATAGAGTATTTCTATGCATTTTTGTAAACTATTTACATTTTTTGTNAAAAATATTACATGGAAGTCGTGTTTCAATTTTATTTTGATAAAAGTAATAACGTAAGCATTTCCGCAATCTAAGTGATATATGGATCTAGTTTCGTATCTATGACAATCTTATTTCAGCCTCATATCTAATCTTTTTTAAAAAATCTTTTACTATATATTACAGATAAATAATATTTTAATCCATCTTTTCAATTCAAATTGATTTAATTTGTAATTGAGAATAACAATCGCTTTAATTAAGATTAACTTTATAATCAAATTCTTTATCTGTTGATCAGAATTATTAATGTGGACATTGTTTTAGGCAGGGTTGGAAAGTAATGCGTTACTTGTAACGCCGTTACAGTTACTTTTTTCAGTAACTGTAACGGCGTTAAAAATTTTGTTTGTAACGGAAAAAGCAATTTCGTTATATTTTTTGGTAACGAGTAACGAATTTTACAGTTACTTTTATCGAATTTATAGTATCTTCTTTAATTGGCCCGCTGCGCTCACTTACTATTGATTCGAGGGCGATACTGGTCAGAAGAATTTAATAATTTATTACTATAATTTGCCATATTCTGACGTGTCTTTGGTCGCATACACAGACATGCAAATAAAACAAAGCAATGTAGTTTAATTTATTATCTTTAATTTTAGATTCTTTTCAACTTTTGAAAAAAAAAGAATTGATCATTGCAACATGTCTACACTCAAAATTTAAGCTAAATTGGTTAACTGGAGAAAAAAAGAAAACTTGCTAAAAACTATTTGGAGGATTTATTAGAAATCCGATTAAGTGAAAATCCTCCAAAAGGTGAAAAATCTGATCATGATTACGATGATTTTTTTATTTTTGAGCAAGAAAAAACGGCGCAAAATAAAGAAGAAGAGTTGCAACAATTCTAAAAATCTAAAAATTGTATAATATCAATATGCTAAATAGCTTTCCAAAGATTAAGAAACTTTTTATTAAATATAATACACTACTTCCCAGCAGTGCAACCGTGGAACGTATGTTTAGCGTTGGAGGATCAGTATTAACGCTCATTGAGCAACAACTTCTGTTAAAAATTAATAAAGATTTTCGATGAAATTTAACAATTTTATTTTAAAATAAATCTGTAATATTTAATAAATTTACAATATATTTTTATAATTATAAAAGTAACGGAAATTGTAACGATTCGTTACTTAACTGTTAAGTAACTGTAACTGTAACGAGTTACTTTTTGAAATTAGTAACGAGTAACGGTAACGAGTTACTTTTTTAGAAAAAAGAATGGTAACGGTAACGAGTTACTTTTATGAACAAACTTTCTCAACTCTGGTTTTAGGTATAAGGCCATCATGAATCCTTTGAAACTACGTATGGAGAAAAAAGCGACATTGTGCGTGATAATCGTAATTTTGATCGTCGGGGCAATTTTCTCTTTACCGATGCTGCTTTTCCAAACCACTTACACTCACAGTTTCCTGAACAGCGAGGTCCGCATCATCTGCTACAACATATGGCCAGACATAGATGACAACGGATTCAGCTACGATGACTGTTTGTAAGCCAAAAATTTTTTTAACGAGTGCGTATTTGCAAACTTTATAGAGTATTTCTATGCATTTTTGTAAACTATTTACATTTTTTGTTCTCTCACAAAAATTTATTTCTCTTTCTAATTTAATTAATCAATATATACATAGATGTAAGCTTTTTTGTTTCAATTTTTATCGTATATTATATTATATTATATTAAACAATAATTAAACAATAAATGTGTTTACGTATCTCGCGAAGATCTGTGCAATGCGGTCACGTATATCACAAATCACCGTAGTTAAACGCAATTGCGTTTTTTAAATAATGTATTAACGATGATCGAGTGAATCGCGAAAGATAAAAACATTAATTTCCGGAAATCCATAAAAGCGTTGTTGCCTCATATGCACGCACATATCTACGCAATATCTATCAATACTATCGTTTACAATTTATGACTATTAAATGATTGTGCCTGCCGGTTTATCTCTCACGCACATAAGCATATGCACTATGAATGCATACCACGCATACCACGTCGGCACAATGAGTTCCTCATTTCGCTATAAAGTGTTTTGCAGTCCTGGTACCGAGAGAGACAAATTTGTATAAATATCGGTATTATCGCACTGTACATCGATCGTTCTTCGAAAATTCCGCTTTTGAAGCACTTGTTCGTTCGCCATCATTAAACGCTGACGATTAAACTTTTAAAAACTTTTGCAGACCTCCACGGCTCAAATCGGCGTAAAGTATTTTAAATCGGAGTTACACGAGTGTAACTCGATAAATTTATAGGCCGGTCGTTTTTATTCGTTCGGAATCAACACTGGATTTCCAAGCGTAACGCGTGGAATCAGAAATTTCGACGGTTGTATAATGTAAGCTTGCGACGCTTCGTAATCTGATTGCAACGAACGCGATAATTCATTAATGAATTCATTTATTATACTGTTTATTAATAATCCTAATACAAGTGAGTTTTAACGTTCCCGTCGCAATAAGCTAAATGCTCTGTTAGAAAATTAACAGCTGTTAGCATCATTTTTTGATCGTCATATATACTTTAATTAATGTAGGGAGAGTTGCCAAATGTCTATCACTTAATTCTTTGAGGCATAGCGGAATTAAAGAGTGCTTATGTTCATGCTCAGCTCACTTTTTTGATACGTAAATATGCACGGTGGGATATTTTTTATGCCACCTCGAAAAATTACAAGTGTTACTAGAACAGAGATTTTTTTCCTTTTTACTCCTTATTAGTTAAAATAAACCAACTTTGTTAAATTTTATAAAAATAAAATATCTATGCAACATGGTTCTTTTTATTTTCTAAAATTCCATGCCTCAAGGAGTTAAGGAATTTTTGGTTATATTTTGCATTTGGTATCTTTTGAAATGTAAATAAAAGTTGGATATTGTAGCTATTGTAGATATATTTGAGGCATCTATTATTGCATGTTAAATTTCTTACTAATAATAAATTAATGTNTTATAAGAACTTCTGTAACATGCTACAAAAGGTACGGTTTAGTGAATCGGTCGCTTAAGTCGTACCTGTATATTTCCTAAATCGCACTTCCTCATAAATAATTAAATTTATGGATTAAAATAATTAAAAATATAAGATTAATAAAAGGAATCATAAATTAATACCTGTTATATTTATAATTTACCAATAAAATATTTAAAAGTTAATAAATAATAGTAAAAATTAATAAATAATGAAAAAGTTAGGATAACAAAATGAAACTTGCTTGAATATGTTTTTTGCAATTAATATACATATTTTTATTTATATTAATTTGTTTTATTATGTTTTATTACAAATATTCAGTTTTGTATTGATATTATTGTAGCGGTACAATTTAAGAAACGAGATAAATTTTATAAAAGAATCAATGTAATTTTTACATTTGTAAATATGTATAGGTATATTGTATATATATTTTAAAATATATATACAATATACCTATACATATTTACAAATTCTTTCAGAAAAGTATAAAATTTCAGTGAAAAACAGCATGATTACATTATTGTCAGCTATATAAAGTAATCAAAAATTTACATCAGCTGCACCTGATTTTTTAAAATGCCGATAACAAGCACAAAATACGATATAACATATTAATTTTTTGTCTATACTACTCATTTCTCATTTACTTCATATCATGGTTAATATAATAAATGTTGCTTATATTAAATGAAACTATAAAATATTGAAGAGGTACGATTTAAGAGACCGGTACGCATTCAGCAACTCTCCCCTACTTATACGTGAATAGGATTAGCGGCAAAAATTACGGTGTTAACAGCGTGCTCTCGTCACCAGCATTGAAAACGCGAGATTTTTGCGTGGTAATTTAGTCATCGTGTCCCTTAGCCCTTTAACGCGAATTAAAACTGATTGACTGCGCGAGAAATGATTACATTTCCCTCTCTTCTTAATACCATTCACGCAACATTTTAATCCAGTAAATTTTTTAGAATATTACTTGTATTCTAAAATCTTGCTCTAGCGGAATTATAAGTTATGCGTACGTTACGCGTAATTCGTTTAACCGTCCTCTTCCCATAAATTTCGCTGGACGCACCATCGCGTTACATCTCGTTGTTAAAGGTTAACAGCAATTACGCGATTATCATTAGTATTTATCTACGTAAATGCGCATGTAAATGATTACACACGAATTTTCGCGTCGAAACACGAATTCGGTTTAACCAGCTCGTTCAATAGTGACTTGGTAATGCCGTCGATACGCTTTCGTCGGCAAACAACATCTGACAGCGCACATATTCGCCAGTTCATTAGGTTTAGTAATATGAGTATATGCGCTCGCGTAATATCAGCTATCGTGATCGTTAAACTTGTTGTTAAAGAATCAGCCGCATATTATTTTCATCCGGTGCTCAATCGGCGCATTTAAAGTGTATGTACTTTGAAAGCGGTTATGCGTCGCGACTTTTTCGAACAAAAGCATGCCACGCGGAACCGCGATTCCACGTTATTTTCAATTTCCCTTTGAACATCCCACGTGTCATCGCATTTCGTTCCATGCGATGTAATTTATGTCAAAAATGCACACACGTAACATCTGTGACTTCGTGAAACACCCCAACTAAATTTAATTGATTTAAACCAATTAGGTCGTACATACGCATAATTGCAAAATATGCGCGTTCGCGATAAATTTAATAATGAAAATTTAGTATTGAATTATACTCGCTCTCTCAATAATGACTATACAGGGTATTCCAGACCACCCGTACACCCCATTTAAGGGGGTAGTCTACTTTGATGGGCGAAAAAATGAAACAATATTTTTTATTATTTTCTAAAAAAGGTATTGTATCTACGTAAAAAAACTTTTTGTTTATTATTGTATATAAAATATTATTGTAAAAAATATTAAAAATGTTCTTTATACTAAAGTATTAATTTTTAATTAAGTTTTTTAGAACATGAAAAATAGACTTAAAAAAAAATGTATGTTGCTGGCGTAGGTGATTTCAGCTCTCTGGATCATCTGAAACAAAAAAATAAAAAAGATTCTTAATTTGCATGAGTGTCGTTATCGTCAGAACCTCAATTATGCCAAAATTTTAATTTTAATTAATTTTTCTAGTACAAAAACTTAATAGAAAAAAGAAATTTTCGTGACACGTTTGTAAAAATCGTCGCCATTTTTTTAATTTTTAAGCTGAATTATTAACTGAATTTCCAACGATAACGACACTTAATAATGAGATCACGACTTGAATACTTGAATACTCTTTAGCTGAAGAGAAGGGTCGATCCTAGTTTACTCAAAGAGTCCTAGAGGAGAAAGCGCGCGAGGCATTTTGCTGAATACATTTCTTCATATTCACATCGCATAAATTTGCTCTTGTGAGTGGGCATATGAGTTTAATTGATTTTTAGGTACAACATTATCTTCATGATATTGACATACTTTTTACCAATCGGATTCATGATATTCAACTACGCCAGAGTCGGTCTGGAATTGTGGGGCTCACAAAGCATCGGGGAGACCACAGTCAGACAACTCGAAATCATTCAGAGTAAACGGAGGGTATGTATAAAATGAATTAATATCCGCGCATAGTTCAGACGCTGAAATTGCTTTCGTTCTTCCACGATCGAAAGATGATTGAAAGCGGAAAAGCGTTAAACGACAAAAAAATTTTCCTCTCCTCTTCCTCCTCTTCTTTGTGGTTTCTATTTTCATCAATAGTAATGTTCGATCGAAAAGAAAGTAAACTTCGCCATTTATAATATTCGCGAACGTAGCGAACGAATGTTAATAAACTTCATAAACCCGCGTAGGAATTTGTTGCACGCTACCTGTGCTCGATGGTTTTAATAATTAAAGTGCAGTGTCGTTTTTGCACTTGTAGCGTATTTATACGAGGTGATGCAACTAAGTAATCTCGCGCACGCTCTTTATCTCGTTTTCCCCACTCCCGAAACCCGGTAAAACCGATATACGAACTATCTCAATTAATTAAGTTTAGATGGAACTTTAAAGAATTTCTGTTCACGTTCTAGTCTTTTTTTTCGTCGCGTATGCAAGGAAGGAACAATACCGCGTGGTTTTGTCTCAGCCTTGTAGGACATACTAAAATAAATTATAAATGCCTCATATTTATAAAAGGAATTTTGCTCTATTCGAACATGCAATTATCGCAACACCGTTAGGTTTTATTTTTTATATTCTCGTCGTCAT
>JAJVSH010000227.1:188856-202743 GCA_021460005.1 Tetramorium alpestre
CTATCTTTATAAATTAAAAAGTAATATTGTAAAAACAAAACCCTATGTCGTTTTGTCCATACTTCCCCTACTTATGTACCATGCTATGGTAGAAAAATTATGCAATAGACGCTATGGTAGAAAAATTATGCAATAGAGCAGAAAATTCAAATACACCAGTATATAGTTTCTTTAATTCCTTATAGACTGATTATGAAAATATGCTGTAAAAACAGTTAATGATCATAAATTTTTTGCGCAAGCATCTAAGAAAGTCGCATTTCAATGATATTAATAATTCCTTTCCTCGCTCTCCTCCTCGCGCGTTCTTCGCTGCGTGCGAGATAAGAAAATGTGATTACGATGCCTCGCTCGGCGATGCGAAGACGTTCGCTTCTTCCCAATTAGTTTTAAACACGATAAACGACAAGATGTGTAATGACTATTTGTGAGCTAAACGATGAAGCGAAAATTGTGCGTGTACGCGAGATATTCCGTGGCCCTGCTACCATGTACCTCAGAGATGCCAGTTTGCAACCTAAAGCCCGGCTATAATTCGTAATTAGTCCCAGCCTGCACCTTCGCGAGCCTCCATTTCCGATGCGCCTTGACTTTAACTTCCCCAACTATTTTTGGTCGATAAAGTTTGCGGGGAAAAGTTTTATCTATCCTCAGTGAGCAGTAACACAGACAACGTAGGGGTGTTCAGTTAATTTTTGGTCAGAGAAAGGGAAGAGAAGCTGCCCCCGCGGCACGATCCCTTTGTTCTAAAGAAAAATATCTATGAACTCTAATACGTTCACGATACAAGCAGCGGATATTGATTGCCTACAAATGTTTATTGCCTATAATCGTTTGTGATCTGCGTTCCGAGTGAAGTGAAAAACGATTAGATACAAGTTTCTACCTTGATCAACGCTGCTGATGCTTTTATTTTCTTCTCGCGAACGTTGCAGCTGCAACTTGTTAAATGGCACGCAATAAATTATAAGAAATAGTGATAAATGTATCGAAATATCTTCAACATTTATAATATATATGTGTAATGTCTGTATATATGTACGCGATGTAAGCGCAACTAATTGAGTAGAGTGATCGCGGAGAAGAGAATAAATGGAATGTGATTATCGGACATAAAAATGATCGTCCTAAATGGACGTATAATGAATTCGCAACAAAGCAGTCAATACGAGTGCAAGAAGGATAGCTGCATCTTTCCTCAGACGTACACTACGGAAGAGAGCGAATCCATAATTGCGTTATCACGCCAATTACGCAAATGACTATGTGTAGAATTTATAAACGCGTGATATATTTCTAATATCTACATTGAAAATTTTCAATTAGAAATGTGTATAATTTAAGAACATCTGGCACTGACTTGAAAAATTAACAGATTGAAATTATTGATCGAGCATCAATTTGAAATTCACGTGTGATTAACAGTTTTATTAATCAACATGTATTCTTAAAAATTCAAAAGAAATGTCTAGTATTGAAAATTATGTTGAATTCTCTGAAATCTATGTAAAATGTCTAT
This sequence comes from Tetramorium alpestre, assembly GCA_021460005.1. Lineage (NCBI taxonomy): Eukaryota > Metazoa > Arthropoda > Insecta > Hymenoptera > Formicidae > Tetramorium > Tetramorium alpestre. The sequence goes on from JAJVSH010000227.1 coordinate 190,376, forward strand.
TAGAACGACATAAATATAATAATTAATATCAACTTTATTTTTTTAATAAAAGTGTATTCAAAAACGTAATGCAATTAACAAAAATGTAAGATTCAGTGAAGTGGCAAAAATGTGCCGCGATTCAGTGTATTCTTTAAATTTTAATTATTCAACTCTTTACCTTCATATTAATTTTATATTTCCTGATTTATTAAACTTTTTTTCATTCACACGCATAAGAATAAAGTAATAACTTCATGTTGCATGATTTGAGCAACATGTTAAGTATATTCGTAAAACATTCCCAATATTCTGTTTCTAATAATCTAGAGTTCGTCATTGTAATAACAATCTGTTAAAAAAATGAAAGGAAGAGATAACGCGCTGGTGTTTGATTGAAAGATACGCGTAGGAAGGAAAATTGTGGACGCTATATGCTAGAAGAATCTAGTTAAACGGGCCTCTCCTTGATATGTTTGAGGAGGAGTCCATTGGATTTCGATTAGACGATAAATAATGTCCGTTTCGCCATATATTCGGGATCGCTACTCCATTCCGTCGCATATCGACGTAATATTCCAACCGCCAGTATAACGCACGTGGGTTATGGATCTCACCCGTCTGTTACAAAGCTTACCCGGATACAAGTGCGAGTTTCGGTGTACGACATGTGAACAAATGGTCCGTATTTACAGGCAGACCACAGCATTACTGATCATTACCACGATGAAATTATGGTTTTATTTGACCCATACATAATTTTCATTATCTTTATTTTCGCTTCTGCTAGCAAATATCCTTTTTTCGGTCTCATCTTTAGAGAGTTTCTTTCATTGTTACAATTTATTTAGTCAAATTACACAAACGCTCTATGTTGTTAGATTTACATACGAATGGAGCAAAGCCAAAGTAGCCAAATGCAAAACCTTCAGCTCATTATATGCCCGTTATATTCCTCGTTATTTTCCTCGCGTCTCTCCAAGACTTAACTAAAGACGCGCAGTGCTCTTGAAAATTTAAAAAGCTGTTTATGGTGCGAAATTTTAAATGCACGCAAAATACGGTGCGCGTGAAACGTAAACCTATAAAGATAAAGTATTTAAACTCCTCGGAGTGTCGCTCTTAAACTTAAAACGTTAACACGTCCAGAGTATATTTACGTACACCTATTACAAGGTGTAATTCTATTCCCGCGATAACCTTTAACTTTCGCAAAGTTACATTAAATATCTTTTATTCCACGTATCTCTATAAATAGTTAACTTAGAAAAGCACAGATGAGATACTCGAAATAAAGTCTCATTTTGAAACAATATAGTTCAGTAGTCATTTTATAAAAAAATTATTTTCAATAGTTATATTTTATTTAAAATATAAAATATAATTAAAAAAACACATTAAATATAAGCTTCTCTTCAAATAAAAATTGATTATTGAATTGCACAAAATAAAATTTAAATTGTGTCTCAAAACAAATTGAGTTCTCCAATAGAGTCGCGATTGCACGTAACGAATACGAAATTATGACAATTTATTTATTAAATTCATTATATATCAGAACTAGTTTCTACTAAATTTTCTGAAGGAGTAAGGCTACTCCAGGTCCCAGAAAAAAAGGCTAATTTCGGGAATTTTTTTCAAGAATATAACAAAAGCAATAGAAAATTTAGTTTTGGTACTTTATTAAACATATATTTTAGTGTAAGAAAAAATTTTTCTTTTTTGTTTTTTTTCCAAAATGGCGGCTTCAGAATCCAACATTGCAAGGCACCTTTAATGCGAGGCCTCAAACGGGCGAAACAATTGCTCCCTCAAATTTCAACCTAGAATAAAAAACCAAAGATTTCTTAATAATACATGCTAAGAACTAGTGGACAGCGTAGGGAAATTTAAAAATACCGGTTTTTCGCAAAATGGTACACATTTGAAAAAAAAAGTTCATTTTTCGCCCAAAAATTTCATGAAAAATTGTTTATAAAAAAAAAGTTTATAACTTATCGCAAAATCCCTACATTGTCCACTAGATAAAGTATTTGAAAAGTTACCCACCAAATTTTAAGAGAATCGATAAAGATTTGTAGGAGCTATCGTTTCGCCCGATTTGGAAAACGCAGTTTTGAGTAAATTGCGTTTAAAGTTTTGAGTAACATTCTATAAAAAAATTCATTATACCTTTAATCTGCGATGCCTGCACCATACAATTGGCCTTCCATATTGACATTCTCCTCTTCTTCATCCTTCCTGATTGATTTCATTTTGAGAACAGGTAAGGAAATTACAAAGAATTAAACTCAAGCGCGCTGTATCCAAAAGCGCTTGGAGCGCGCAGCGAGGTGCCTTGGCAAAACCTTAGAAAACGACCTTTTTGAGATTTCTCCGGGCTATGAAACATTTTTTTTCTTATTCTTAAGGCTTTGAGGCAACATATTAACAAAAAAAAATCAATTTTTTGAAAATCCTGGAGTGGCTTTACCCGTTAACAGAAATACAATTATAAATACGTGAGCTTTAATGCTTCGCACGTTTACTGAAAACAAGAACAATAAGAATTCAATTGTGTCGACCCTTTGAACGTGCAGTCGTAAAACAATGACGTCTAATTAACTCGTCATTGAAGAAATGGAGAAGGTACGTAATATCCGAAATGCTTCGGATATCGAAATATTTGTTATACTTAGCGCGATAATATAAGCAACAAATAATATCTCTTTTATAGATTAGATTACATCGTAGCAATATATCTCGCAAGAAGAAGATTTCTGAGATCGTATCAAATACGTTAGTTTGTGAATGCGCGCGGATTCTTATACAAACCCGTGAGAACAATAAAGAAACCAACAGCGCGACTGGCAGTGAAGTCTGACATTTTGAGGAAGAAAGAAGATGTCGGATAATGTGACCAGTCGTCGGGACGCAAACATGAGCGAGCGATAGACTGCTCTTGGCCTTAATTATACTTATCCAGCGGCGGTGGCAGCAGCATCATTTTCTTTCCAGATAAGAAATCGGCAAATAAATGTCCCAGCTGTGAGTTGAATTGTACACGATCGAATCCCTCGGTCCTTCCTGTTATTTTAGAATCGCAACGACGAGGGAGCAATTCCTTTCATTTTTTTTACCGAAAATATCAGCACCGATAGCGAGATGAAATATATTTTCCATCAATTCCCTTTCGTAATTCGGATCTTTCGGGTGGTTAGTTCTCTGCGGTCCCTCTTCTAAAATGAAACATAATTAAGTTTGAATTAGAGAACGTCGGTTTTTAATTCCAAAATGATGTATCTTTTTCAATAGAGCCGCATTCCGATACGAGAGATTTTATATTACATATATCACGAAATAAATTCTTTTTTATTTTTTTATTTATGTATTTATTTAACGGTTTTGCAGATTTTTGTAGACAAAAAAGAAGTAGTAGAAAGAAAATATAATACGAACGAATATAATAATAAAAAGAAGAAGAAGAAAAATAAATTATACAAGACGGAGCTAACTAAAATTCATTGCCGCGAACAAAACGCTAGCGCGATTATCATGGATTTTTCGAGCGAGAGAGAAAAATGCAAATTCTTATCCAACCGTAGAGAATGTAGCATAGAATTAGTAACAAAAATGTGCGCCGGGTGTATCCCAACGCTTTACAAACACTTGCCGAAGGTCGGGCATAAATATTCGGAGGAAAACATCACGGTCCGTTACGCTAAAGCGATTTTTCCAAAGTGCTTGCATTGAAATATCTCTTTGAATACAAATTGATGAACGGTATTCATCGTTGCAGATTGTAATCGAATCAGTCGCTAGATCCATATTGTAATACAAATCGCGTAACCATATATATAGAAAATATAAATTTATTTTATTTTTTAATTACCTAAAGAAAATATAATGAGATACGGCTCGCAACTATCTCGAGAAATCCAATTTCTCAAATAATCGTTTCTACAATCTGTCCTAATTACGAGAACTATATCTGTGTGAAGTTGAGTAGGTCGTTAATTTCAACGAAAAGGAGAATTCTTTTTCGAACGGACAAAAATGTAGTATAACGCAGAGTAGAAGACAGGATGAAAGTAAATATTCAGAGATAATAACAAAAACGACGGAGAAATCGATATGTTAAGAGCATTTTGTTATCGCGAAGAAATTTTGTGCAAAAAAACGTATATTCAAAGAAACGTTAGTTTATTGCTGTGCTACAAATTATCGAAAAATCGGCCAAATAGAAACTGCGCCAAGTGGAAACGATCGATAGTTTTGTTCTCACGTTGCGCTAATAATTAGTTGCATTACCTCAACTTGCGTTTTACAGAATATTAAATACGAAAAATCCCTCTCTTCTCGTTATTCGCGAGAATCCTCGCAGAGCGGGATGCGTGGGCGAAACGAATCTAACAGGTATTTTCATTAAAATCATTGGCAATTTGGCTGCATATGTTATATTGCATAACATATTTATATAATACATCTTTAATATATTATAAAACAATTATCATCATTTACATATTAAAATGACCGGAATATAATCTTCCGAGTTTAATCAAATATGAAATATGTAAACTGATTACTCTCTTATTATATTATTCAAATGTATACTAAAAGCAATAATGTATTACTTCTAATTATTTGACGCGATTGCGGTACTTATAGGGAATTCTCGATATAAATTACAATAAAAGATTTAAATTTATCTATATTTAAGATACATTTTTGTTATTTCTTTCTTATATGAAACGTAAACATAATATAAATTTCTTTTGTTCAATAACATTTTTAAGATATTAAAAGAAACATGTTTGCTTTCTTTATCGGAAAAGTCTAACTTTATAGTGAATTAATCGTGGAGAAACTATCGGCCTTTTTATATCTTGACTGATACGAATTTCCTCTATATTTCAGGTCGTAAAAATGATGATAGTTGTAGTAGTAATATTCGTAGTGTGTTGGCTTCCGTATCATATATTCTTCATAGTGACGTCGTGTCTACCAGAGAATTTTAATGAACCATACATCGATGAGGTCTTTCTGGGCATATTCTGGCTGGCAATGTCCAACAGCATGTATAACCCTATAATTTATTGTTGGATGAATACTAGGTAAGATTTTTGNTAGAAACTGCGCCAAGTGGAAACGATCGATAGTTTTGTTCTCACGTTGCGCTAATAATTAGTTGCATTACCTCAACTTGCGTTTTACAGAATATTAAATACGAAAAATCCCTCTCTTCTCGTTATTCGCGAGAATCCTCGCAGAGCGGGATGCGTGGGCGAAACGAATCTAACAGGTATTTTCATTAAAATCATTGGCAATTTGGCTGCATATGTTATATTGCATAACATATTTATATAATACATCTTTAATATATTATAAAACAATTATCATCATTTACATATTAAAATGACCGGAATATAATCTTCCGAGTTTAATCAAATATGAAATATGTAAACTGATTACTCTCTTATTATATTATTCAAATGTATACTAAAAGCAATAATGTATTACTTCTAATTATTTGACGCGATTGCGGTACTTATAGGGAATTCTCGATATAAATTACAATAAAAGATTTAAATTTATCTATATTTAAGATACATTTTTGTTATTTCTTTCTTATATGAAACGTAAACATAATATAAATTTCTTTTGTTCAATAACATTTTTAAGATATTAAAAGAAACATGTTTGCTTTCTTTATCGGAAAAGTCTAACTTTATAGTGAATTAATCGTGGAGAAACTATCGGCCTTTTTATATCTTGACTGATACGAATTTCCTCTATATTTCAGGTCGTAAAAATGATGATAGTTGTAGTAGTAATATTCGTAGTGTGTTGGCTTCCGTATCATATATTCTTCATAGTGACGTCGTGTCTACCAGAGAATTTTAATGAACCATACATCGATGAGGTCTTTCTGGGCATATTCTGGCTGGCAATNTCCAACAGCATGTATAACCCTATAATTTATTGTTGGATGAATACTAGGTAAGATTTTTGNTTCTNTATTTCAATCGTCAAAACGATCACTTTTTTTCTGTCNTTCNTAATGAAAATATGTCAAAATTTTGGCTTATTGTAACAAAGTTGAATCTTCTCGTAACGCCGGCATTGTAATCCGAGAATTATATCCTAAGTATCCTTGTGTCGATTCAACCAACTTCGTGAGATAAGCAAATACGTAGATACAGTATCGACGAATTTTCTCGTCATTTGTTAACAGAGTTTGCGAAAGTTTCCCTCTTCAGCATCTCGGATATTTATTGCGCGGTTTTCCGCTTTGTAAATTTGCTTATCGCGATACGCAAGGACTAACTTAAATTATTCTATGTTAATTAACGAATCAACAAATCAAACACAAATCTCCGCTATAAACTATCCGAGTCCCACTTGAGTTCCTCGATGTGAGAGTTCAAGTTTCCATTAACTATCGTTTGTACATACGTCTCACATTTGTTAAAACATGATGTATAAATTCTATTAATTTTCAAATTATCGAAATAAAATAATCGTCAAGCAGAATATATTTATACGTGTACATTTGCAAAATTATAAAGATAAAAATAATTTAGTCAGTTATTATGATCGTTGTGCAGTTTTATCTTAATTAACGAGACTTCTTAATTAACGAGACTCGATTACCGGCGATTCAGTTCATCGTTAAGAGTGTTTGACGAACTATCGAGAGTTAATGCAGTACACAGTACACAGAAGATAAGCTCATCCGACTTTAAAGATATTTAGTGGAAGGAAGGGGGAGGGACGCCCGAAGTTATTACAGGAACAGAAAGTAACATCGTTGCCATTAACGCGTTTACACAAACGATCAATTTGAATGCTGAATATTCACAATAATAAAAACGCGGACGACCCGACCAAGATTCGGATACATGCAAAGTAAGCGTAGAGATTTGTATCATTACAGAACCGGCTATGGCACCGCAGGCATGTTGTTTTTCAGTGTCAGTGTTTCCATACCGGTGAACGTCGCTGACCCACCGACGTCCATCGAGAAAAGCCATGCAAATCTTCGGAGAGCAATCGAAATAATTTCGTTTCGCCCGCAAATGGAAATGTGAACGGGAATGGAAACGCTGTCGAGGGTCGATCGAACCGTGGCTTGAATCCTCTCCCACTTCCCTTTAGCCCCTCCTCCCCTCACAAACTTCTTACACGTCACACGCAGCGTGCACGTTTTGTTTATTACTAACTTCGGTATCGCCGCTATTTATTGGCCCATGAAAAAAAAAGCTTAAACACAACGTCAAAAACAATAAAATGGAAATGCAGTACGTCGGACACCGTGCTACGGACATTCGCGGGTCGGACGCGCGGATTTCAATTTCCCGCGTGCTATCGACACAATACGTTCCGGTCTCATAAATATTCATATACGACACGATACACAGGTATTATTGTGTTTCCGTGTATGGACCACTCGTAATGACGGTAATTAATAAGCGGCGCGGCAATAAAGCCGCATAATAATTGGATTACAGTCTTCCTCCTCTGTATGATATTATCCATACAAGATTTTTCATCCCAGACAGTCTGACAATTCCGGTAAAGCGCTTTTCTTAGAACTTTTTTTCCCGTGTACATAGTGAAAAAAATATGAGTCGTATACGAGAAAACTTGGCGATCCGCATGATTGCCATTTTTCAATTTTCTTCTCCGCGAGAAGTAAAAATGTAAAAATGAATACATACGTGACACGTGAATTGTGTGTGTCCTCAAGTTGAATGACAGCGGGATATTTTTCTTGGGAAAATCAGGCTTATTGGTAACATGCATGATTTAGAATACGCTGTCTTCACGAATATCGTAAAAAGAGATGAAGACGGAACTTTGCGATCTATGAATGAAAATATTAAATTGCAATCACCCTGGCGTGACGTTAGAATTGGATAATCATGGTTCGTTGTAGTCAACATTTATATTTTCAGAATATTCTTAACGGCAATGCTCATGTTCTTTAAAAAAAAAAGCGAAGATTATTCGACTCAAAAATATTCATACAAAATATAATTTTATCTCGACAGTTTTAAGGCCATTTTCTCGTGACATTATGCTCCATTGATCTTCAACATGTTTTATGCGTTGCAGATTCCGCCGTGGTTTTGCCCAGTTCTTCTTCTGGTGTCCGTGGTTGCGGGTGACGGCGGGCAGAGCCGTCTCTGTCGCGTTCGGAGGCCGTGACGTCCAGATACAGCTGCACCGGTAGCCCGGACATGCACAGAATATCGCGGAATGGTACGTGCACCTTGTAGGAGCACACTTGCACCACCGGCTCTACAACGTCTAGGAGCGAGTCAGAGTCTCACCTTGAGGACATTTAGCAAGAGCAGGGGGACGCGCGAACGTCATCCATAGATTTGCACTTGGTCTCCGACGTCCTCGCCAGTGTCGATCGCGGCCAGGAATTGCACTGATCACCGCAAAAATTCCGTGCAAAGCTTATCCCTCCGTCCCTCCCCCCGAGCACACCCGAGTACACGCTCGATTTGGCGGATCGCAGATATTGGTTCGCGATTCTTCGCCTGTTCGCTAAACACGCGTTAAACTATTTATACATCTAACACGGAGCGTGAAATCGTCATTCGATACAAAAATTTACGCATTTGAGTTACGCATACATATACGAAGATTCGATGCGACGTGAGAATCAAATATATTTAGCTTTAAATGTGTCATGCGGATGCTGTTCGCTTCACACTCCGTGGCTTCGTATCGGTTACAATACAGCAACCCAGACGGGAAGTAATAAACGTAATAAATGAACGTGGAAAATAAACTATTATTGCATGTTTGTTGTTCGTTAGCTCGCGCGAAATATTCTCTGCAAAATCAAGAATTAAATTTTTTGAACCTAAAGAGATGAATAAATTCTTTCTAACAAATATAAAATCTTCAAAATTTTTCATATTAATTGATTCGTAAAAGGATTAATTCTTGACAAAATATGTTAAGAGAAAAATATCTACCATATATAATTTTAGCGTGTTGTTGTTCCACAGTATTTTAATTGGGCAGATATTTTGTTGTGTTCCATATTATTTTTATTATAAATATTAATATCATCCCCGATTATATTCTCATGAAAGTTCATCGAATTTATTTTCCATAAAGTATTTCCATCCCATTGAATTTCAATTAAGTACACATATATCTCTTTACGATATAAGTTACACATGTTTTACCACATGTTGAGTTTAAAAATGATTGCACGCAACAAAAAAAGCAATGTTCACTCTTTTAGATCCTCATTTGATTTTTGATATGTGACAACGTACTTGATGATTCGCACGAATTACACCTGAACGTACACAATTATTATCAAATAAATTAATAATCAAATGTATACACATATACGAATATATAGATTATTATAAATACAATATATAGATTATTATAAATATATAGATTAATATAAATATATAGATTATTAAAAGAATCTGTAATTAAAATCTATCTATATGATGATATTGTAATCTCACGTTTATAAAATTGCAGCATTACTTTAATGAAAACGTTAAATAACGATACAAGTTACTAAATGTTTCTAGGACGATTTTTCTACCTATTTAACTTACACGGCATTTGCCAGAAAATTTTTTTATATGTATAGATACAGTATCACGATTAAAAATTACGCATGTAAATTATTTATTGCAATAACTTCGACAGAATGACCGGTCAACACTAGTAACAGTTAAATGACTAGTTTTAATGAAATTATTAATATTTTATAATATAAAATATTAATAATTAATATTTTAATTCTTTTAACTCTTAATATTTTAACATAGATGGATAAATAAAAAGAAAAACTTGTTGCGTATTCTGCACGGCCGGTCTTCTTAACAGGACTGGCATATTTTTGACCGATTTTTTTGTTTTTAGTGTGTTGTGCCTCTGATGCGACACGAAGAATTTTCGGGATCGTTTTACCATTAGGAGTTAGGGAACTCGGGCACTGCACAATAACCACTCACCGAAGTCGTAATTAGACAAGGATTTATTCAACAACTCGTAAATCGTTATACAAGTATTCATGTTCTAACTCGCGGAGTGTCACACACGCACGTCTCTACTTATTTCAATTAACCGATTGCGATGGTTCCTTTTATAAAAATCTATTCGTTGACGCGCATGGACTTTGTCCGAGTGCATAAGCGGAAATCCCTTACTTGCATTTTTGCAATAATTACTTATTCGCGGCTTAACTTTTGCATGCAAGTGTCGCAATTGATCGCGTGCATGCATTGTTGAGAAATACGCGATATCCTATTTCTATCATTCAAGACATTTTTTACCGGTTATAGCCTTTCGGAATATAACAAGTGCTAGAACTTTTTCATGAACGTCATTGGGTTGAATGGTGAAAATACTGACCCCTCTGCCCTCCACAGTCCACTATAATGGCTTCCGGTCTTGTAAAGGTTAAAGGACTGCTCTGATCGCCGTGAGGCTTGTGCCCACGCAATTATACGTTGTTACATTTTGACATGATGACATTTTGTTAACATTTAATAAGCTTAATATTCAATTAATAATTAGTGTAGGTATTATTAAAGAATTAGTGTTTAGAAAGTTTTGAACTTTAAGACACTCTTGTGTGAATGATGACTTATGGGATATTTTTCATATATATATATATATATATATATAACAGATGTTTTATTTAGTTGATAGTGAGATTTTTAAACAATTATGGAAACTCTCTTATTATTGCTTTATTAAGAATAATTAGAGTTACAATAAACTTACATACTTTTTCTTGTTCTTGTCGCAAAGCTGTAAAGATTCACAGGAGATATTTCAAAACATAGGAGAACGGTAATATCGGACCAAGAAGGGCCGGTAAGAAGTACTTTTAAAACATAATATAAACTCGTTACGGCGAACAATGTCATAAAAATCGCCTCTTTGCAGGCGAAAAAGTAAAACCGAAAACCGTGGCGAAGCCAAGTATTAATTTGCCAAACAAGCTTGCAATAAGCAAAATTGCTATAATGCTACCCATAATTAATGACGAAATACAAGTATGAAATTGTTTGAATTATGGGCAACAATTTCATGAATAATTTTATATGGAATTTATCATAATAATTTATCATTACATAAATAATTGGTGCTTTAAAATGAAATGTTATCTTCACGGAAAATATTACTTTAAAATGTTCGCCTTGCTCCCTTTGATATTTCTCTTCCGTCCGAGTCTCTGTGTGTGAAAGACGTTCATATTTATACTTGACAATCTAAACAGTGTCTCGATTACGCGCGATTTCGGTTACAATCTCCTTGCTTCAAACGGAGCATAAATATTTGCTTTGGCCGTATTGATTAATGAATTGATCAGAAGCCAATAAAGAACGAAGAAGAAGAAAAAGAAGCGCATATTTCTCGCGTGAGAACACACAAAGGTTGTTTCACCACCGTTCCCCCGTAGTCGTCGGCTCCTCGTCGCGGATGGGAATTATAGCAGCGCGGACATCCAGGAAAATTCAAGGACATGACTATCTCGTTTCTCGCGTAGCTCCGCGTAACTTCACTGATTTCAACTCAAGGCAATTAGTCGTATCTAATCGTACGGATATGTAGTTATAAATGAACTTGACAATTTTTAGTTCTCATCTCATTATAAATTTTTAAGTGTTTAAAAAAATTTATGTTTTACTTTTTCAAATACTCTAATAATCGAATTAGGCAAGTTAATTACCCAACTACTAATAAATTTTTTTCACGGATATGAACAACGGAGAAAAGCTAAATAAATTATATCAAGAATCGTTGATTATCAAGAGATTAATAACGATTTGATGTTAAAAATGTCAGAAATTTACAATTATGTAAGAAAATATAAAAATTATTAATGTTTATTATGTAAAGTATCAGAGAAGAACAAATAAGAACTGCTTGTTACTTGTTACTAAAGACAACATCCTTTTAACTTGAATTGGATGCATTAAACATCCATGCATTGTTTTTGTATCATATCAAGAGGCATCATAGCGAGGCGTCATAGCGAGACCTACCAGGCCTCATTGACGCGCGATGCCGTTTAAAGAGGATATCGTATTATCATATCACAATAACGACTGCTCCGATTGAATTTTAAATAGTCTCAATGTATAGCTCGGGGTCAATTTGTATNAGAAAAGTNTTTNTATTTTTCTTGTACGTACCCTACGAGCAGANATATTACAACTTAAAGTCTAAATATGGAAAAAATTGAGATAAAATTTCTCCGTCATCGTCAATTGGTGATAAGGGAAGCGCGCGGGAGAGGCAAAGAAATGTAATCCAGTTAAGTTGTCTGCGTTTGCATCGTATTGCTATTTTGACAGTTTTGACAGTTCGTCATTGAAAAAGATTAATAGTAGATTATATTAAAA
>JAJVSH010000227.1:204129-217505 GCA_021460005.1 Tetramorium alpestre
CACACACACACACACACACACACAACTTTTTGAACACACACAAAAACTTTTTGAAATTCTTTTAAATTTGGAACTCTTAGAGGATTATCTTTTAGCTATTAATTCTTATACTCTTTTCTAAATATCTGTCTGATTTTTTTATTATACTTATTGTATACTGGCGCAAACGGCATCGCGCGTCAATGAGGCCTTCATTTCTGAATTTCTGATAAATTATAAACAGTCAATCAGCAATATTACGACGTTTGCCGTTTTAAAGAAGATATCGTATTATCATATTTCAATAACGGCTAATCCGATTGAATTCTAAGTAATCTCAATATATAGCTCGGGGGCTATTTGTATAAGAAAAGTGTTTTTATTTTTCTTGTACGTACCCTACGAGCAGAGATATTACAACTCAAAGTCTAAATGTAGAAAATATTAAGATATTTTTTTCTCTGTCGTCATCATCAAATGGTGACAAGGGAACGCGCGGGAGAGGAGCAGAAATGTTATCGAAGTTTGGATAAGAGGCGGGTTCGGAAATGATGAGGAAATGTAACACAGTTAAGTTGTCTGCGTTTGCCTTCGCATTGCTAGCATTGCTATTGTGACGGTTTTGACAGTTACGTTATTCAAACTTAGTAGGTTATTAAAAAAAGTTAAAGTATCTCCACTGCCATCACCGGTGTATGGGATATGCTGTCAATACGTATGGATATACATGGATTCTAGTCATAATCTTTAATGTGTCATAATCTTTAATCTTTTATTTCCACAGTAAGTTCACCTTTTTTGAAAACGTTCCTCATGTAATTATCTAGTTAAAATTCGTATCATATCATTACTCATTAAATATATCGGTCAATATATTCTTTTTTGTGTTAAAATTATTATACATGTTTTAATTTAGCAAATTTAATGAATTTTTGAATTAAAAAATTTATTCAATATGGAAAAACTTTCGAAATAAATTGATATTTTTCTATTTTAGCAAAAACTCATCTGCAGATAATTCTCTATATGTATAGAGAGTATAAAAAATTATTTTCACGTAAGAGGAAGAAACATATTTATGATATAATTAAATACAATTAAAATTACGCTTTTAAAATACGTTTTGTCTCTTGTAATCAAGATTTTCAAAATTTGGTAGTTATTTAGAATACTGCACCTCGAATATCAATAAAATTATGCTCATTCGACGCGTTTTGACATGAAACGGAAGAATCTGGCAGCAAAATGCGGCGGTCTGCTCTGCGAAGCGAGATATTTAGCGTTAAAGTTGACGACTCTCATTGTCACGTTAGGAATCCTGTTAGACTGATGTGACGTAGCGACCATGAACATGCCCCGCGGCCACATGCGCATGCTCCGTGGCCAAACGCGCATGCAAAAGTGCGCGAATTTGAAACGTATGCATACTTATAATGCATAAATATAAATATGTATTTTTCATATATCAATTATTCTCTGTTTTAACAAATTATATCTGCTACAGATATTAAGCATCGAAGTTAACGAAATAGAAATAATTTGTTAAAGCAGAGAATAGTTGGTATATAAATATATACTTTTCATTCGAGCCAATTGAAAATTAAGGAGATCTTCGGAAAGTGCTCGCGCGAAATTCTCAATCCGTTCTAATAACGTCATATGATTGACCGAGCAGAACTTTTCTTTCTGGAGAAAAACGCGAACCAACGAACATGGCCTGTGCGAATTCCAGAAGTGACGTTCATCTATTGGATGCTTCGGGGAGAAGTTAACGCGCAAAAACTATCTCGTGGTAAAACGACGAGCGAATTTCACGATGAAAAATCAACGATCCTTTAGTAATCATTAAACGACACGCAGTAGAAGCAACGGCGAAAAGAATAAACGTAAAATTCCTCTTATAGAAATATAGACCGAAGACTCCATTAGTTTTCTTTTCTAATCGAGAGATTAGCATGAGCATCATCGATTTCTGATCTCATCTAACTGTGTGAAAAGAGGACGAGCGCGTATAAAAATCCACCGCGGCGACGATCTACGTTTACAGAAAAGGACAGTGATATCGGGGTTTGAAATATTGGCAAAAAAAGCGTACTTATCTATCGAATAAACCGCGAAAACAATGAAGCCTCCGGCAGCAGCTGATTGGCGATTTGGGACGCGATCGGATTCTGCGAAGAGCGTTTGTGCATGAAAGTTTCCACTTATGCAAACTCGAATCGAAGGCTGACCGTCGTACTATAACGTTGCCCCGCGGTAATCGGCGAAAGTATATAGTTGTGTCGATATTATCGATGGACGTGCCACTGGTGCTGTAACGGAATTAGTGAAATATTCCGTCGCCTGAAAGTACGGTCATTATGACGTGGTCGATAAGCGATTCGAATTAACGATTTCTATCGCGAAGTCCGCGCGCACGTCCACCAAAGTCGATTCGTTCTACGCACCGCTGCGATTTTTCCAATTACGATCAAACAAAAAAAAGAATTCTCGATTCGTCAACACGTGATTTGATGTAATGCGACACGCCGGGATTAAAAGCTCGTGTTTTCGGTACCAGTAACCTGCGAACTTTCCATGAGAGCGAACGAGAGAATCAGCGAGCATGAAACGGAATTTATGATAGCACGGTGATAGCGGCGTGCGAGTATGATCAATGGATGATCCTTAGCTCCTCAATCACGATTCGGATACTTACCCCGCCGCGACGGAAAGTCGTTGAGGAGAACTCGACGATGCCACAATTGTAACATACTCTTCTAGTGCGCAGAACAAGTGCTCTTCGCGCTACTCTCGGCGCTACATCATAAAAGCTCGTCCAATTTGGTCGGCTGGTATGTGCGATTGACAGGAATATGTAAGTTATTTGACCTGAAAGACGATAATCCTGCTTCTATACCCACATCGAATTTCTACCCTTCAAATAACGCAACAGAAAAGTTTTGCGGATACCGAAGTATTCCAAAAATATTCGGCTTTTTCGAGAGAGATAAATCAGTGTGGGCGCCTCTGTCTAATGATCGACGCATCGAGTCCATTTGCGGCGATATCGATATTATAATTATATTAGAAATTACCTAAAACCAGAATTTACCGAAATCTCAACGCATCTCGGAGAGGGACAAAAATAGCGAGTAACCATAAAAGAAGAACCGTAAAAGAAGAAATGAAGATTGCGCGCATCGGATGAAAGCTCAGCGCGTTTTAAGGCGAGGTAAGAAAGACATCGTGAGACGCAAGATTGAAGAAACGGCGGAAGCGTGAGTCGAAAAACAGCGACAGTCTTCCGCTCGTCTATCGCTCAACGTAAATCAACGGGGAGAGAAATTCCGCAATATTTGTGATGCAGAGCCTCGACGACTTTGTGACCTACAACTCCACGTTTCATCTCTGGAACGTGACAACGGTTTGGTTCGACAATGACGTCTATGATAACAGCACTAATTACACGGATCTCGAGCCGCGGAATCAATTCGTGCTTCCGTGGTGGCGGCAGATGATCTGGACGCTCCTGTTCGTCGGCATGATCACGGTGGCGACCGGCGGTAATCTGATAGTGATATGGATCGTGTTGGCCCACCGGCGGATGCGCACCGTCACCAACTACTTTCTGGTGAACCTCAGCATCGCGGACACCATGATGTCGACTTTGAACGGTATCTTCGGTTCCATCTATCTGCTCAACAATCACTGGCCGTTCGGAACGTTCTACTGTAAGATCTCCGACTTCATCGCGGTCTTCACGATATGCGCCAGCGTCTTCACTCTGATGGCGATATCCGTCGACCGGTAAGAGTCGATCGTTTTTCTTTCTTTTTCTCTCTTTTTCTTTTTTTGGAATAATACGCTCTTAAGAATAAATTGAGAGAGAGGCATCTTAAGTCACGATAGTATCAATATTAGGACAATGTCGTTCTGGCTCAGTTATTGTAGGAGACATGATGTTATTACTAACGAGGGATATATCTGTCAACGCTAATCATCCTGCCTAAACGCGACTCATTGCTGTCTGATCCTCAGATATATCAAACAATCAATAATCTCGAAGTTAGTGGGCTCTTCAACTCCCACGTGAGCTCTGTCTTTCTTTTTCTCGCTCGAGCGCGTTTTTGCTTTTAGTACGTAAACGGTCGTACCAAAACCTCACTTAGATCAATGTTCGGTCCTGAGAAAATACATTTCCTCCTGTTTATCTAGAAAAGCTCCGATGTGCGTTGAAGTAGATATGACGTGGGTGAACCGTATATGACGTCGTGTGTTAAGGAGGTTTAACAGCGAAATGGAAGCGGGTCTCCTCAGCTCAACGACGAAGATCAATCTGACGTCGAAAGTCAGCCAAGAAAAACGTGCAAGATAAACATTCGCGCGAGTGTCATCAGTCCCGCGAAGATGAAACTTACGTTGCCAAGTTCTAATTACATGGTTCAACAAATCTCAACTTTTTTTATTTGCGATTAGATCGAATCGTCGGTAAATATTTTCTTTTTTATTTATTGTAAACGCGCGTATCGGAAAAGAAGTCGCCTCCGGTATTTTTTTAAATGCTACTAATATTTTACGAGTTTATCATCATATCGAGTTAAAGTATTTTTAATATCGAATTTTTCATAACAATACGTAGTACGCTCTACTGTATTATCAGTTGTTCTACACTGAGGGAAAAATATTGAAAATTAACAAAATAATTTTGTTGATTTTTCAATTTATTGATTCAATTATTTATTTTATTGAATTAAGTGCACGTCTATTTGAACAAAATGAAATAATTGAATTCTTAAAATGGTATCATACAAAATCATTTATTTTTAATTAATGATCAATCTTGTTAACTCAATAATATAATTTTGTTGAATCAAGAACATTAATGTTTTTAAAAATAGTAAATTTATTCAAAGAAATATTTATAATATTATTTAATATTATATTATGTATAATTGATATTATAAAATATTTAATTAAAATAAACAAATATTTGTAAGGGATAAAACAATAAAAATTTTATTAAATTAATGAAATATAATTGTATTAAGAAAATATGAATTTGTCTTATTAATAAAATCACATTGTTTAATTATTGAAAGCTATAAAGTTATTTTTAAAAAATATTGATTTGATGGAACATATATATTTTGTTAATAAAATAAAATAATACAATATTCAATAAGCAAAGTATTTTATTAAATTAATGAAAAAAAAGTTTTTTTATATAATCTCATTGAATTAGTTTGTTTTTTTAATAATGCTTTCATACATTCAATTAAATTTTCAAACTTGAAAAAATTTTCAAATTGAACTTGTCAATTGACCGACGTGGCCTGAGATTAGTTTTGGTGTTGTCAACTGACTAGGGATTGGTTAATCATTTTGAAGAAGAAGAAGAAATTATGTTGTTTGAGATATACGTTTTTTATCATCACTATGTCAAAATTGAACGAAAGAGGTGAATTTAAATAATTCTTCAATAAAAATTATTATAAAAGTATTAATAATGTTGCAAATATCAAAAAATATTTTATTAAGTAAATTAAGTTTTTCCAATTACATAAAAATTATCAAATGTGGAAAATATTAATAATACTAAATATAAATAATATTCAAATATAAATAACGTTTCCTATACAGAATTTATTGATACATTAGTATCTTATTATTAGGAATTGATTTCCAAATTTATTTGGAATTGTAGCTCTTAGACTGTGTTTTATAGACCGAAAATTTATTCGGCGCGGAGTTGACTGGGGAGCAAAAGAAAATGTACTTAAAATTATTATCCATAGAGATCCAGCATCGATCGTATAAGGCATATTATTATCAATTTAATAAATAACATTATTTTATATGTCAATAAATGATGCATTCCACTTGTTAAAAATATCAAAACGCACAATTAATTCAACGAAATATTTTTTTAAATTAACTGAATATTTCATTGAATGTATTACTTATGCCTTTAATCCCTTGAATCATTTAATAATTTTGATGTCGTACTTTGATAGATCAATGAAAAACCTTATTGTATCAATAAAATATTTGATAATTTTTATAAATTATTTCGTTGAGTTTCACAAAATGTTCTACAATTTCAATTATATATGTAATTAAATAAATCCCATATTTCATTAAATTTATAAAATATAGTGTTAATGCATTGAAATGTTTGATAATTTTAATCTAATGTTTAATAAAATTAATGACAATAAAATGTATTACTATCTGAACACAATATTTTTTTCAACCAATGACATATTTCGTTTGCTTCAAGAAATATAACTTTGATTTATAAAAATATTTCATAACTTTCATCTGCTATTTTTTGGTCTCACCGAAAGGTATTATTGTTTTTATGAAATATTTGTTTATTTTAACTTATATTTTATTGAATTAACAAATTATTATTATACTTCAATTTAATGAATTATTTTTTCCATTCAATATCTGCATTTGTCTTATAAATAAAAGAAAAAAAAAATTTGATATTATGAAGTATACATATATTTTGTCCATTTCATACAATATTTCTTTAAATTATCAAAAATTTTATTGATTAACAATATTTACTATCTTCAATTTAACAAAATATTTTGTTGAAATATTTTATTAAGCCAATCAAATCATCTGCCTGGCAACATACAATCTTCCGGTTTTATTAAATCAACAAAATTTTTGTTGAAAAAAATAATTATTTTTCTCATTGTCAGTGTATGTTCTAGTACAGCGCTCGAAATTAGTTACCCTTTTCGGCCAGATTTCTGAGGCGACGCCTACTGTCTCCCCGCCCGAAGATCATCGGCCGACCCGCCGATCGGCGGCGGTCGCCGAACTTCGAGCGGAGTAGGGAAACAGTAGGCGTCGCCTTAGAAATCTGGCCGAAAAGGGCAACTAATTCCGAGCGCTGTTCTCGTAACGAATAAAAAGAGAAGAGTGTAGTAGTGAGTTTCAAAAGAACACATCTATATGAATACTTAAAAAAAAAATCTAAATTATATTTTGAGATTCTTCGACATTATAATCAATTCTATGTAATTTTAAATAGATTGTATCAATACGTTGACTGACTACTTTTCATCTTTCACCGATTCCAAGGAACAATGTGCACTTCTGTGAAAAATAAGGTGAATTTAGATTTCCTGTAATATTAACATAATTACAATAGTTACAATATCATCGTTTTTAATGTCTACCTTTGAATCGTCTTACAATTCTTGCAACGTGTGAAAATAGATTTTAGAGTGTGAAGAAAGTGATTTGCATTTTTCATTTGTTTAGTCATAATTGTAAAATTGTGCTCACTTATTAGGCGGTATTCATAGTCAGTTCTTATATTTAAGATCATCTTAAGTACAGTCTTATATGGTTCTAAACCAATCACAAAGCCGTATTAGCATCTTAAGAGATTACTTAAGACGGTCTTAAAATAAGACCTGACTATGAATACCGGCCTATAATGTCGCGCGTCGAACGTATGCTCCCGTACGAGGAATTCGTGGTCATGAAACGTGACATGCGTCGGGCGTATAAATCACGACTTCAAGAGCTCGTGACTTCCGTGGGTCGTGCTGTACAATCGGCTACCTGCCTACATGCGGGAACGCGTCGTACACCTGAATCTTACGGAATGCCGCCGGGCATTTAATCCGGGCACGTGCGGCGTGCCTCAGGTAGCGACTGTCGAGTCATGTGTTTCCCATGCGTCTCGCGTCCCCCCGCGTATATTCGCGCTTAGTCGGCTTGTAACTCGCAACTTGGTTATTTGCTAACGCGCGATACCCTCTTTTCTCGATCTGGATAGGACGTGAATGATCCGTGTCCGTTAGCTCACGGAAGAGGCCGGGTAACACCCTTACCCCCTGATCTTCTATGGTTCACGAGGAGGTGGAGCGATCGCCGGCCGGGTGTATAAGGCCGAGGCAAAGCGTAAGCTTGTCTTGTGATGCTTGGAGGCAATCATGAGGAATTAGTTTCTTGTACGAGGCGAACGCGGCCGCGGATTTCTCACAGCGGAGGTGGAGCGTGTGCTCTCTCCCTAACGTGTTCGTTACCCGTTCCTGTGGAATGCCTGTGCGGATCGTTCTGACTATCGGATCTGAGACGGGTCGGGCCGGTAATCAGAACGACCCGCATCGGAAGCGATGCCTGTGACGAGCTCGGGTGTGCTTGAGCACGTTAAGACGATGTCTTACGGCAAGCGGAGTCCAAACGAACTGTGTCTAGCTTCTCGGCCGGGACTAGCCTTTTTATACCGGCCCAGCTGACTATTTTTTCGCGGTAGGGTGCCTAGATCGTAGTGGGAAATCGACGGTGTCGGCGCATGAGACTTTTTGCGTGCTGTTGGCGGGAAATTGGGTCGTGGATCCGTGACGTTCCGCGCGCTTCGATCGCCTTCGGCGCTTCGCCGGAAATACCCGAATCGCCCATGTCGCGCGACACGGTCTTTTCGGTTAATGCCCTCGGAGATAGCGTTATGAGGTCTGATTAAAAAAGAGCGCACCGCACCTTGTTTCCGCCCGACCGCTGTCGGACAGTTTCCGGCTGTTTGACGCCGGGAACGATGCCTTTCCGGGGAGCATTATTACAATCCTAAAGTTAAAATGGAGTAATTGGAGTAAGCTATAGCGGATTGAAAGTAGTAAGAGTAAGCGCACAAATCGGATGCAAGAAGGTCAAGCCCTATTTTTCTTATGCCTTTGGCAGCAACAATGTTCCTACGAATTGCAACTGTCTGCCGCACGTATGCACTTATCTACCTCGAAGCGAGATAATGTAGGTTTGAGGTCGAAATATATCTTCCTATGCAAAACACGCCATTTCAAAAGTTTTCACATTTCGCATTTTCAAAAGTTTTGACGAGAATCTCAAACATTTTCGAAAAATAAAATATTATCGTTTCAAGGTATCGATATTACATTATTGAATGAGCTATACTGAAAAGGTTACACACAAAAATTCACAAAAATAAAAATTATGATTGATGTTGGAAGCACTGAATGCAGTTTAAATTGACAATATTTCAGAAAATGATGTTTTATTACTCTACTATTTTTCTCGAGGAGAAACATTTTATTTGAAAGGCATTTTCAGACATTTGTATGCCAATGTAAAATGTAAGCGCAAGATAGTCTGCGTGAAATCGCGAAGGAAGAAGAACAATAGGGGTAGAAGTAAAAGCGACAAGGGGAAGAAGTGACGTGGCGAGAGAAATGCGATCGAACCGAGGGACAAACTTCGTACTGAACTTTAGCTTTGAGAATAGAATGGAGAAATTGAAACGTTGGATGTATGTACGGTAGCTCGGAACGAAAAACACTTGGCATTTCCTTTCAAGGCAAGCTCAAACTCGGATCCGATCAGATCTTTACACGAAACGCTGAACTCTATTCGAAGAAACAATAATACTGCACTACAAAAAAAGTGGTCTGTCTGACGGACCAGACTAGTGTATTCTTATGTATTTTGACCCGATGAATCCGAATCCGAAGTCAGAATTGTCAGATTGGCTCGTTTTTCATCCCTAACCTCAAAAAACACTCGTACAAAGCCGGTTTTCCATCTTTGATACTCAAATAAGTAGTCAAAAAAATTTTTTTAAATGCTAACTTTATAACCTTATAATGCTATAACCTTACAACCTCATAACTCTATAATCCTATTAATCGGGGCGTGCAAGTTTTTATAACCATAAAACTCTGAGTTTTTATTTTACAACATTACTGCAGAGAACATTACTACCGAACCCGTCCTCCGGGGCTGTAAAGACAGAGTTGGTTGCGATAGTATTTGAGGGATCACTGTAACTTGATGAGGAGGAGAACACGATCTCGACACGCAACTGTGATTTGACCTTATGTCGTCTCATTAAATAGCCTGACCACTGGATATTAGAAAATAGTTTTCGCGCAACTGCTTTCATCGCTTTATTGTTCGAACGACGTACCGACCTTTCTCCGCACGAACCTCCATTCGTCGAATTGCAGGAAGACATGCTCCACCAGCAGTTTCCGTCTCCCGGCAGCAGTCTTCGCTCGCTTTCAGTAATACGAATTTTACGATTTGAGCTTCTCTCTCTCTCTCTCTCTCTCTCTCTCTCTCTCTATCTCTATATATTAATCGCACTCGCCTTTGGCGACTCCTTAGAATTCCAACAGTGCTTCAGTCGTGCAAACATAATTTCACTCTATCGCGTCTATGATATTATCGTTAGGTCCTATTGCGTTTCCTCGCGTCTTCCTCGTTTAAAATATTTTTACTCACACGCGCTCTCCGCTCTCGTCTCGTCTCGGGGAAAAAAGCTGACACTGCCTGATCTATTATCCCACGATGCAGCCTGTCCTTATCATCTGGAGACATTATCATAAAAATTCACGTCGTTTGAGACACTATAGACTCCGCGCTTGCAACTCTCGGCGTGCAATTTTATTTTAATAAAAGTAATAATATAAGCATTTCCGCAGTCTAAGTGATATGGATCTAGTTTTGTATCTATAACAATCTTATTTCAGCCTCATATCTAATCCTTTTTAAAAAATCTTTTACTATATATTTCAGATAAATAATATTTTAATCTATCTTTCCAATCGATTTAATTTGTAGTTGAGAATAACAATCGCTTTAATTAAGATTAACTTTATAATCAAATTCTTTATCTGTTGATCAGAATTATTAAGGTGAACATTGTTTTAGGTATATGGCCATTATGAATCCTTTGAAACCACGTATGGGGAAAAAAGCGACATTGTGCGTGGTAATCGTAATTTGGATCATCGGGGCAATTTTCTCTTTACCGATGCTGCTTTTACATACCATTTACACTCAGAATTTCCTAAACGGCAAAGTCCACATCAACTGCTACAACGATTGGCCAGACATAGACGATAACGGATTCAGCTACGATGACTATTTGTAAGCCAAACATTTTTTTAACAAGTGCGTATTTGCAAAGTTTACAAAGTATTTTTATGCATTTTTGTAAACTATTTACATTTATTTATTCTCTCATAAAAATTTAACTTTAAATATGTACAAATTTATTTCTCTCTCCAATTTAATCAATGTATACATAGATGTAAGCCTCTTTGTTTCCATTTTTATCGTATATTAAACAATAAGATGTTTACGTATCTCGCGAAAATCTGTGTCATGCAGTCGCGTATATCACAAGTCACCGTAGTTAAACGCTATTGCGTTTTTTAAATAATGCATTAACGATTATCGAGCGAATCGCGGAAGATAAAAACTTTAATTTCCGGAAATCCATAAAAGTGTTGTTGCCTCATATGCACGTACATATCTACGCAATACTATCGTTTACGATTTATGACTATTAAATGATTGTGCCTGCCGGTTTATCTCTCACGCACATAAGCATGTGCACTGTGAATGCATACCACGCATACCATGTTGACACAATGAGTCCTTCATTTCGCTATAAAGTGTTTGCGGTCCTGGTACCGAGAGAGGCAAATTTGTATAAATATTTGTATTGTTGCGCTGTTTATCGATCATTCTTCGAAAATTCCGCTTTTGGAGCACTTGCTCGTTCGCCACCATTAAACGCTGATGATTAAAGGTTTTACAGACCTCCACGGCTTAGATCCGCGTAAAGTATTCTAAATCGAGTGTAACTCAATGAATTTATGAGTCGGTCGTTTTTATTCGTTCGGAATCGCTTTTCTAAGCGTAACGCGTGGAATCGGAAATTTAGACAGTTATATAATAGCTTGCGACGCCTCGTAATCTGATTGCAATGAACGCGATAATCCATTAATGAATTCATTACTGTTTGCTAATAATCCTAATAAAGAGTGAGTTTTAAAGTCCCCGTCACAATAAGCTAAATGCTCCGTTAGAAAATTAACAGTTGCTGGCATCATTTTCTGATCGTCATATATACCTTAATTAATGTAGGGTAGAGTTGCCAAATGCGTACCACTCAATTCTTTGGCATGGCGGGATTAAAAAGTATCCCACCTTTTTGATACGTAAATATGCACGGTGGGATATTTTTTATGCCATCTTGAAAAATTACAAGTGCTACTAGAACAGAGGTTTTTTCCCTTTTTACTTCCTTATTAGTTAAAATAAACCATTTGTTAAATTTTATAAAAAAAAATAGCAACATAGTTCTTTTTATTTTCTAAAATTCCAAGCCTCAAAGGGTTAAGGGATTTTTGGTTATATTTTGCATTTGGTACATTTTGGAATGTAAATAAAAGTTGTAGTTGTAATAAAGTTGAAAATTGTAGCTATTGTAGAAATATTTAAGGCACCTATTATTACATGTTAAATCTTTTACTAATAATAAATTAATGTGTTATAAGAACTTCTCTAACATGCTACAAAAGGTACGGTTTAGTAAATCGGTCGCTTAAATCATACCTGTATATTTCTTAAATCGTACTTTCTTATAAATAATTAAATTTACCAAAATAATTAAAAATATAATAAAATATTAATAAAAAAATATTAATAAAAGGAATCATAAACTAATACCTGTTTTATTTATAAATTTATAATTTACGAATAAAATATTAAAAAATTAATAAATAATGAGAAAGTTAGGATAACAAAATGAAATTTGCTTAAATATATTTTTGCAATTAATATACATATTTTTATTTATATTAATTTGTTTTATTAATGTAGGATCAAGTAAAGGAGGTAACACACAAGTCTAAAGGAAAATAGGTACTTTTTTAGGGCTGCTATCCGTCCGGGTTTCCCCGGATTTGTCCTAGTTTTTTAAGTGTCCGGGGACGTCCGGGGGATTTTTTAAAGTAGTCCGGGTTTTGAATGAACAAGACACAAGATGGTCCGCACGTCTTTTCAAAACTTTTTTGTACGCGTAAAAAATTATTTGAATTTAAGTTGATTTTGTCAATTATAAAAATAATATTTTTTTTTTTTTCTGTGATGATCTAAGTCATTTGAATTTAAGTTGATTTTATTTAATATAAATATAATATACATATATTTTTGTTTTTCTTCTGTAATAATCTGAATAATAATACAATTAATTTTATTATTATAAAAATGAAATAACACGAAACTGTTTTGTATGTATAAATTGTTTAAACATAAAAGTTAATGAAATTCCTATTAATATGTATATTTTTAATTTTTTAATTTTGTGGATTTAAATTTTTTCTGTCCATTGAATTTTTACAATTTCTCCTATCCTCTCTCTCAATTGCCTATCTTCTCCCAGATTGTCCATCTGTTAGCTTGAACTACTTAAAAACACAGTTGTCAGGCAAAACGAATAATACTACTTAAACTGCCAAATACATTTGCGCACATAGTATTGTTGGCGAATATTCCAGAACATCAGTCAGGATCACTGATTGCGCAAAAAAATTAATTCTTAATAATAATTATTAATAACATTAATAATTATCAATAAC
>JAJVSH010000228.1:0-10845 GCA_021460005.1 Tetramorium alpestre
ACGATCGATTATTTTTTTCAACATCGCCCATCCCTACGGCGCGGCGTCTCACCGCATAATGCTGGGGCGCGCCGCGAACACTCCTTATAAACCAACCGTGTCTTTTTTTACTTACGAGTTAGCTATTGCGGTCGTGGCCATCTAGCGGCGGCGCCTCACACTACATAGCGGGCGCGCGCTACGGCGATATCGAAAACCGGACATTTTTATGCCTGCTTTATATTCTTACTTCTGATAAAATATCCGTACAAATTAATAATATTAATAAATTCAGTTTTTAATAACAATAAAAATGGTACCTTTCCCTAATATATAAGTTTGTAGTTCTATTTTGCCATATATTTAAATGTTCATCGATGTATATTATCTGGCGAAAATATGCAGTTGAAAAAAAAATATATATATATATTGCCTAATGGATAAATTATTAATAAAATTCGCAAAACATTCACAACGTGTAGATATATAGCATATGAACACATACAAAAATTTAAGTAATTTTGCGACATGGTCAAAAAGTGGATGTAGCATGGATACATACCATGCACGGAAACGATTTATTGACAGTGAATGTGGCCATATAGTTCTACATCCACGTTTGGCGCAGATTCTAGGCCAATAATCGGTCCCACGAAAAATACCGGAATAGCCGCTCTCAGGTTTCTCTCTGGTACTTGTTATTTTTATTCTTTTTTTCTTTCTAATGCCTCATTAATGCGCCTACTTTGTTCCCAAGTGCAAGAAATATAGCATAGCATGATTTGTGCAGTAAACAAACCCGCATGTCCCTTCTGTAATGAACAGATTTGCAATCATAGCTTTGTTCTTCGTAGCTAATCTTTCCATAAAAATCGCTTATCGTTTTTGTTTTTCTCCAATATCTAATTATTCATTTCATTTCAAGTGCAGAGAGCGCAGTTCAATAAATGCTGCACGTGGTGCAGTTACAAGGAACAGATCTCGAATAATATCGAATAACATCGACAAACGAGTCTGTTGAAACTTTCGCGAAAATCGAGATAACCGTATCACGTTCGCCACGGATTTATGCAGACCGGGAATACCCGGCTCTCCGTCTCGTGTTTCGTGAGCCTCTCGAAGGTACGCCACTCGACGATCTGGCATAGCTCGCTAAGCTCGCTAAGCTCGCCTGTCGTCTGACTTTGTCACGCCCACGTCGAGATCTCTGTCGCTCTGGTTTCCTATTTGTTCCCATTTTTCTGTCGAAACTGACAATCGGCAGCAAACGAGATTGTTTTGCGACAAACAATGCAATTCGTAACATCATGAAATTTTACGAGGTAATCGATTTTTTTTCTTTTGAAGACTCACATGATTGAATTCACGATAGAAAATGTATCGTAAACTATAGAACGATCTTTTGTTCTCTGTTAAATAGAATCCGGATTGCGTGCCTTTGGAGGAACTGCAGCTGAGTGTAAAAAATGACGGGGTGGTTGTTGTGATAAATGCACTGGTACGTTAATTTCTTCAATGTGGCGTCGTGGACGTTCGTATCTGAATTCATTTCTATCAGACGCTTCTTAATGACTGTGTATACATGAGCCAGATGTTTGACGTTCAAGTTCCTGTGTATGTCGAATTTTAGAATGCGAAGTGGGCAGACAAGCGTTACTTCTTACGTTACGAAGTGCCGGAGATATACGATGAAGATGGGTCAGAAATTGCAGGTGCTAAGGATCGCTGGATAGAGATTGTGAACTACATTGTCGAAGATCTAAATTGGTTATTGGACCTTCCGTTTTATCGGTACGACAGAGCTCTTGATAGCTTCAACATTGTTGATGGCATTTATACAATTACTACAAATAGTTTTTCCATTATTTAGGTTCTGGTCTAATATTGTGTACAATACCTCGATTATGGATACATTAGTATCTTTTCTACAAGAGGCTCCCCCTTTTTATACCTTAGAAAATTTTCCTGCCGAACCAAAGATGCTTGAGGCGTTAGAAAACCTTCATCGTAATGTACTTATCGTCTTCGCGCGTCTCTGCACGAATAAGCAAAGTCCGGCAGAATATATGAGCCGTCCGTTCCTTGGGAATCTATTATACGACAATTATATATTTACAGTACCAATTATATTTGATCTATGTCAACTGTATGGTAGGGAAAATGCCAAAGTAGTAGAGAAAATTGTACATAGTGTATTTAATCTACAGCCAATGTACAATGATGACCTTCAAAAATCTGTGCCGTGCCTTATAAAGGTGAGATGTATATTTAATAGTACAAAAATAATTTTTTGCATCATACGTTTTGATCATTGGTTGTATTTATGTATATTCATTATAAATATGAATTAATAGATATAATTAATTCTTCAGTTAAATTTTCTTGAAAATTTAATGTGATCAATAATCAAAATGTATGATAAAAATTAAATAAAAACTTGTAAATTATATAGAAATTACTTTAATTTTATTTTATTAATTATTCTTACCGTAGGCTCTCCAAAATGTCGAACGGAGATTTGAGGATTGTCCAAGTGATGTGACTGAAGCAGTAGCGCTTTCAGAGAGAGGAAACTCCAATGAGATGTCATTGTACAATTTAGAAGATTTGATACTCTATGTTCTAGATGTATCATCAACTCTTACTGTATTTTTGAGAAGCTACCATCCAGTGATTGCCACATTTCACAGAGATGACTTCATAAACAAGTGAATAAAAATTCTATTTTATTATTGGCATCTAATTAATATTAACATAGATTTTATAATAGTTTGGTAATATATTTACGCTCTTATTAAATTAATCTATTTAATACTTAATGGTTTTTTTAAACTAAATTTAAATTCTCTTGTTTGTGGATATATACATTTTGCTCAAGCTTATGCAATATATTATGTAATATTTTTATATTGGTACCACTATATTGTTTCTGTTTGCTAGGATAGTTTCATTATATGGAAGTACAATACCTGAAATGTATAAAAAGTTAGATAAGTTAGCATATAATGAGGAAAGTATGCCAAAGTACATTGAATTGAAGCATCGTCTCGATGTAACCAGAGTGGAAATATTAAATCTTTATCGAATTATTATCTATGAACCTATATTAAATATTCAAGAAAAGCTGTAAGTATGAAAAAGTATCATTTTATAAAAACAATATGGATCATTTTAATTAAAAAATTTGATTTATTTACTAACGTTGTATCTGCAGAAACACCATAAAGGAAAGTGACATAAGAAACTCTATAGATGAATATTTGAATTCATTAATGAATGCTATATCTGAAAAAGAATTTATAATAGATTATCATCAGTTTCATCCGATTAATGTTGATCTCAAAATTATTACCAAACTTTGTTCTGAAGTGTATCCTTTTTTTAAAGAAATTATATTGTTATATAAGAGACATTTTTAAATTGTAATCTTCTTTACATATTTAATGATCAGTGATACGATAAAATGCGAATATATCTTACAATCATTGTATGCATCGATTGGAGAAGTTAAGACAGGAGAAGTTACAGCTAAAGCATCTCTTAATAATACAAATGTAAGTAACAAATTATATTGTATGTTATAAATATATGTGTAGATTGTTTAAAAACTTTGTTATTATATTACTCTACATTATAGATAGCTGTTGCTGGATCTAGTGGTATGCAAAATAACCAACGAAAAAAACATTCCAACAATGTGAATTCAATGACAGACTCCATTTCAAAAGAACCTGATAACATAATATCTCTTATCTCAGAAGTGAAAGAAATCTTGTGCAACTATGGTGAAGGTTTTATACAAGTAAGATTTTTGTATAAAGTTTATGAAATTAATTTGTAAATAGAAATAATGAACGAAAAACAAAACATTAACTACTAGTACTAAATTCGTCAAATAAAGAATATTAAATGTATTGTTATAAATTTGTGCAATTTAAAACTTTCAGCAATGTTTAAAGCATTATAATTATAACGTTGAATCTGTGATAAATGCAGTTCTGGAGGAGCATCTTTTACCACAAAATTTAAAAGAAATAGATAAGACATTACCATATATACCACCAGATCCGATGGTAAGTGATAGAATAATTGCTATGCTTTGACAAATCGAAATATCGAAAATTAATCTACCTTTTTTTTTTATAGGAAACGTTGGCTATTGTAGATTCTGTTGGAAATCTGGCCAGTAATTTTCAAGAATTAGATATTTCTTACAATGAATTCGAAATTAGGCCAGAAAACTTTACAGATCCATCAGAGATAAGCAAAAAGTACGTTATTAAATTTGTACAAAATTTATACATTTTAACATTTTTGTTATAATTAAATATATCTTTTTTCTAGGAAAGATACGTACAGAAATGCGAATGAAATGTTGAATGACAAGTCTGAAATTAAAAAATCGTGGAATATTTATGAGAAGTATAGCCTTGTTTCCGATGAATACGATGATGAATATGATGACACATATGATAGTCATGACATTCGTGGTAGCGCACCGGATGATTCCACAGAAATAGAATCTAGATCTTCGAGGGTTAGTTTAAATATTCTTTACTTTTAATTTGTACTTTTACGCGAATTGTTTTTTATATAATAGATTTGTTACACAGGTATTTCGTACACAAAATAAAAATAATGTTAGCTCGGAAGATGACACTGAGAATGAAGATGAGAAGCCTGCACAGAATAATAATCATTTCGTACAAAATCCAGCCGAATTACGCGCTAAAGCCGAACAGCGAAAACAATTCGCAAGAGATGGTAAAAATGCGCACGATGTAAACGGTAAATTGAAAATTTATTTGTATATATTGTAAATTTCTTTAAAATCACAGTTTTATTAAGCTATTAAAACATACGGTAACAGATACAAAATAAAAAACTTTTATTTTTATTCGGTAAATGTACAAAATCACCGTTTCAACTTATAGAATTATATTCTTAGTATTTACATAATATATTCAATGAAATATCAATCTATTACATTCCGGAAAGATATCTGAAATATAATATTAATGATATAGTACAGTTAATACAATTTATTTAGGATGTTTGGCGAATAATCACTTTAATCATGTTTCTTTCTTGTTTGGTCTGCTTGCTTGTTCAGATGTCACGAATTGAAAAGTTCTGATAACATTTTGGCGATCCAGTAAAACTTGCATTATTGAGTATTCAAATTTTAGATTGCAATTTTTCTTTTTTTTTTTAAGGCAAGTCCAAAGGTCAACGGCAAGATTATAAGAAGAAAAATGTAAACAAGGCTACACATGGCAATCACAATCGGCGTATGGGTGCCCAGATAAAAAGAAACCGAGGAATGATTCCATTTTAAAGAGACACATTTTCGCAAGTGCAAAAGATTCGACAATGTACATACTGCCAAGCAATGAATATCTACTTAGTTATTTGATCATCCCATAAAAATAAACATTCTTATAATTTCTAATCGTCTGTTTAATTATTTCGAGCTAAAACCTTTAACCAATGAAGACACATTTTTATCTGAAAATAATTTTGTCGAAAAAGATTTATACATTCCAAGTGATATCATTTTAGAAATTTTTATGGAAGGAACGTGTTGTACTTGTTCAGTGGTCCTTTACTATGGTTAGCGCTCTCAATCTATTCAATTCAGTATTAATAATTCGCTGATGTTCCTCTTCAGGTACTATCGTGCTCGACGTGAATTCGGAGGAATACTGAATAGGCATCAATTGCGTGTATAACTGCGTCGCGTGCCCGTAATAATTTAACTGTATCATAATCATAGCGTGAATGCTCGGATTGATGTATTCCAATCTCTTCCCGAGAAACATTGGTAATTCCGTGAGTAACTGAGCGTGTATAGTTTTCAGCTCTTTAGCGGCCGCCTCTTCCGCTCGCCGTTCTCTCTCCAGCTTCGCGATGTGACTCGCAGTCCTGTCCTTCTTCTCTTGTAACTTTTTCATACGATTATGCACGTATTTCCACGTAGTTACTAGATCCTCGCGCTTCGCTATCGCCGCAGCAATGGCAATAAATTCATTTCTGAACTTTTTCAGAGGTTCGATAAACGTCTTATGGCACAAGTTGCTGATTTCCTGAACGTTCTTTCCCACCTGATGAGTGAAACGCAATGTGAGTTGTAATATCTCAAGGGAGAAATGCCGCGTGTAACGCATTACTAACTTACTTGTGCAGCGACAGAATAGTATTCTTCCACTATTTTTCTACATTCATCATTATTCTGCGCCAGTCCGCAATTGATTAGATTTGTACTTAATCGTTGATCGGCTCTGTCCAGATTCGTCAGAGCTCCTATATACTTCTTCATCTCCTTGGTCAGTTTTCTTATTGCGCTTTCAACACTTGAAAAGAGAGCAAATATTCTACTTTCAAGTATCTTTTTATATAATAAATATGACACATAAAAATCTAATTGTTTGTATAAAGACAATCAAAAGATATTATGCTTAACAAAAATACATTATGTAACACTTGCATAATTATAACAAAGGTAGAAAATTCGCATCGTGCAAATTTTTCATTTACAATTTCCACCAAATGTACATACTAGATGAGCTTCTGGACAACAACATCTAACTCTTTATCTTCGGCATAAGACAAAAGTGGCGGCGCAGACGTTGGCCTCTGAGTCAAATAATTCTTCTTTAAAGGATTCCTGCTCGTAGAATACGTATCTTGTGTAAATTTGCTATCTAATAGTCAGATGTCAATGCATTTTGAAAGTCAATCAATTTACTTACCACGTCATATTCAATGTTGATCAGCAAACATTGGCCTAACAATCGTTTACATTGGCCGTATTAATCTTCGTAAGAAGGCAAATGCCATAGAAACGAAGAATTATTATTAATAATAAAAAAAATTGTTTACATCTATATGGGTGATTTTAAGACTCAGACAATGATCTTGCAAGATGCTGTCTGCAATCTTGATCTATATCTCGTAGATCATGTAGCGACTCGTAAACATTCATGCAATCATATTTTTGACAAGATTGTGACGAATTGTTTTGTATAATCAGAAAAATGACATCACATATTCTTAATTAGTACGTGATAAGAGTATCACTTGTTATCTTGCCGATTGTTTAGAAATAATTACCGTGCATCACACATTTGCATAGTAAATCCCATCTCGTTGCTTGCTCGAGATAGATATTCGATTATTTCAATGCGAAAGGTCACACGATTGTTGACTGGGTAAATGTCAAAACTGACAGGCAAGTTATATCTGTTTCAGCAGCTGTACCATAGGTCTGTTCGTGTTGCTTGCACTTTTTACACTTTTCACTCTAGTGAGTTCTTTAGAAATATATATGTTCATCTTTTCTCTTTCTCTTCTCAATGTGGAAAAAAAAAGGAGAAAAGATAAATAATGCAAAAGATAAATAGTTTAGCTAAAAAGATCAGATCATATATATATTTTAATTTTTTTTCATTTTTTTATTAATTATTTATATAAAATAAGTTAGCATATGTTAGCAATCTAATGTATATAGATGTAGATATCTGTAATTTTATATAATAGAGTGAATGAAATTTTTCGGAGAAAATGTAAAAAAGTATTTGCACTTAAATGTATTTTTAATATATTATGTAATTTTTATTAGAAAAGCAGTATAAATAATTATTAAAAAAATGGATATGTGAAAATGAGGCGAAGATAGTTAAGAAAATTGCTTTCGAAGAAGGTATATGATCACAGTGATGCATTTAAATAAATATAAGAGATAACACTAGTTGTCTGATAAAAAACAATCCTGAGTGTGAGAGAGAGAGAGAGAGAAAAACAAAATGAGATAAAAGAGAAAATATTTATATATTCATATAAATAATAAAAAAAAATGTTCCTTGCAATATTACGTTTTAATCTTTCAATGTTATTCTAATTATTCTTAGTTTTGCTGTTTCACTTTTACATTCATTAAAAATGAAAATATCAAATTTATCATCAAATTTTGTTGTAGCGTATTTTATGTCGCGTGATTGTATAGAATCAAAATTTATTAATTCTTTTATATGAAATGTACAATCATAGTTATAAATCTTCATCGTATCAGTACTTGAATTCCACTTAAATCTATCATTTTGCTCTTCAGTATCATTGTTACTTGAATTTTTTTATTTACTCATGATTACGATGTCTCCCTTTTCTTTCTTACCAGGCTCGACCTTTATGTATATCTGAAATTATCACAATGAAAGCCATTCTTTGCGAATCTCTTAATACTACTTGTATCTTAACAGTGAAGTGTAAGCGTTAGAAAATCATGAGCTCCTGCAGATATAATATACTCCAAGTGATAGTATAGATGGATATCCAATTCCTTAGATATAAATGTCTGCTTAAATTAAACTTTAAATTACTTAAACATTTACTTAAGCCATCGAAAGCAAAAATATGTATATCAATATCTCTTCTTATTGAAAGAATATAAGATATATTCATATATTTAAAAAAAAAGACATGCTTTAAAATTTTGTCAATTAATAGATCATGCTGGTGCAAAGAGAGTTTGTGACTTTACAATAAATCTATGTGAATTTATGTATCACAGTCGTCATATCAATCATATCAATTAAGATCAGAATCACTATCGAAATTATAATAAATAATTGCATCACTACAATTTGTTTAAGGGAGATTAGGAATTTAAATTTAAAGAAAAATCGGAGGAATAATTATAAAATGAGATAAATATGTTCAATAACAATATAAAAAATTGTCTTAATATAAATATTTGAAATTTAAAGATATTAATTGTATATCACGATATATATTTTGTTGAATCCTCTGCATAAACATCATTTCAAAATCTAGATCGTACTTTCAAGCCTTCTACATATTGTACCTGTATCAGGTACTATGGACAAAAGGACGGTAAATATTATCAAGCATGATATTTCTGAAAATATATCTCATAGAATATTAGCTTTTTTTTTTTTCATTTCAGGCTCACATCGAAATAAAAAAATTATTTGCAATTGATAAGATTACAGTATATACATGTGTATATGTGTATGTGTGTAAGAGCGCGCGTAATACTGTAATCTAGTCTAGTGCAAATAATTTATAACAAAAGAATATATGTATATATATATAAATTTTTTATAAATTATTTGCAGTAGATCAAATTGCACTATATCATATATAATCTTCTCTTGTTGAAACCATTGATCAAATATCTTGGTTGCTCATAAAATTATCACGATACTAATTCGATAGAAATCTCCCTGTTGTTTCAGAAAGACATGGCACTATAATATATATAGACAACCTTGTATGCTCTCATATATATATATATATATACAGTAGATCAAATTGCACTATATCATATATAATCTTCTCTTGTTGAAACCATTGATCAAATATCTTGGTTGCTCATAAAATTATCACGATACTAATTCGATAGAAATCTCCCTGTTGTTTCAGAAAGACATGGCACTATAATATATATAGACAACCTTGTATGCTCTCATATATATATATATAAAAAATGTAAAAGAAACCTCCACATTCTTAATAATATGCAAATTATTATATCATATCATTATTTACTACACTCATCATATATCATTTTCTATGTTATCACAAAACTTTCCATAAATAAAGTAAAAAGCAAATAGTAGGAATAATTAAAGTTAAGTTAGTACACACCTTCCATTGTTTGTAATATTCTTATAAATGTTAGAATTGTACACACAACCGAAATTTTTGTAGCAAGTACTTTGGGTTACATTAAATATGTTCACGTAAATTTTAGATAAATGTACAATATTATCCTAACAAGATGCATCAATGTAGTTAATCAGAAGAAGTAAATTTTTGAATCTTTGTACAATACATGTTGTGTGAATTTGTGTGTATATATATGTATATGTGTATGTTGCTTTAAATTTATTCATTCACATATTCAAAAAAATGTAAGAAATATTAATTAGAGATTGTATATTCACTGTATTACATAAGATTGGATTGTGAGAATTCTTTCTAAACTTTATCTTTTAAATGTAAAATTACATTTCTCGCGTTTCTGTGAATAAATTCCTTTAAATAAAATTTCTTCAGGATGTCTACTAAAATTATCATGCATAGAATTTATGTAACTGCTATAACGTAATTAATGTCAATTCTTGCACAATGTAATTCTTTTGATCTGTTTTTTTACTCATAATAAATAATTTCTGCATTAATATAAATCTACAAAAATTTAATAAAATTCGACATCTCTTTTTATTTATTATAAATAAGATGAAGACTTGACAGTTTCCATATTAAATGGTATAACATAGAAATTGAAAATAATCCCGTTAGCTGCTTCAGATTTCAAAGAATTTACAGCACAGTAACATTGCTATATCTGCGAATTAAAATTAACGTTCCAATTTATTAGATCAATAGTATAATTTATCATCTCTTTTTCATGCAGTATAAATATAATTCAAAATACAAACAGTCATCATGATATTGGCAATATTCAGCTCTGCTTGTTTCTTAAAGTTATAATTTATTTATCGCTGTATCAAAATTTTATAATCTTTTATCTCTTTTCACCGTATACTCATATGTATAATTTAAAAATACACTATATGTATTTATATATATGTATATATCACAACTTAATGAAAAAAAGCGATAGTCTTATGCAATTATTTGTATGCATTCTAAGATTTTCCATAAAATAACATTTCATAAGATGGATAAGAATCTATCTGATATTGCGCGTTTTTGTAGCTGACCACAATAAATAAGCACAATTGTATCTCTCGACATAATTATTAATCATGCTCATATTATTATAAGCAACTGTATTATTAATTGCATAGAACATGTCATGTTGTTATATATAAATAT
>JAJVSH010000228.1:15286-27910 GCA_021460005.1 Tetramorium alpestre
AAAAAAATTATCGTTTAGGGAATAATCGAGTTGAGAAAACATCGTTGAATAATCGATTCTGTAAAAGAAAAATAATCGATGTCAAAATAATCGACACGATATCGCCCATTCCTAATTCGAACCGCTGACGGTAACGTGACAGTCGCGAAAATGCGATCGGGCCGATCGGGGCCATCGGGGGAGTTGTTGCCGCTGTATTACGAGTTTCTAGAAATCACGTGGCAAGGAATGGACCTTTCTGCATTGTTTCGATAGCTGACGATCGCGTCGTTCCTTCGTATCCCGCAATTTCTATTGTTATCGGAGCCTCCGTTGTCGAAGATCATCCTCTTTCCGGTATGTGAATCGATCGAGGCACGGTCTTATCGTACAGCGGAGTTGAGCGTGGTTGGGTACTTTCCCAGA
Organism: Tetramorium alpestre; assembly: GCA_021460005.1. Lineage (NCBI taxonomy): Eukaryota > Metazoa > Arthropoda > Insecta > Hymenoptera > Formicidae > Tetramorium > Tetramorium alpestre. Next base: position 15,692 of record JAJVSH010000228.1, read on the forward strand.
TTGAGGAGCCGTCACCGTTGACGTTTGCGAGAGATATAACCCAGTCGACACAGAGCATCAGTGACATTACATCATCTATGTTATAGTATTCGTGTTATAGTACTCAATAATATAAATGAAGTATAACAACATGTATTATATTACATTTATATTGTTGAGTGCAAAATTATAGATGTAATAGTTACTTTTCATTTACATCAAAACTCAGATAATTCTCACTTGTGACAGCATTGACTTATTCAAAATGACAAAGCTATTATTAACAATATAGGTTTAAAACCAGGTTTACTCGATTCCTGGAAATAGTATACGTTCGAAATTATCTTGCTTAATTATCAAATTATAGTTAAACGGACAAACAGGTAGTATGTCTTTGTTTCAAAGTTTTATTCAGAAATGTTGCGCTATATCGTGTAAGACTCTGATTTATACATACATACACGGATCTCTCAAACGTGAATATGACGTCAGTATCACTATCAGTATCAATTCGCACACATATATGCACGAAACAATTTTATATCTTTATCAAAACATATATTTTAATGATATTTGGTCACAATGGGCACATTCAGCAGAAAAAGCTGCTTAGTGAGCGCTTTGTGATTCTTTAATACGATTGGTTTCTACAATATTAATAATCGTATTAAAGAATCACAAAGCGCTCACTAAACAGCTTTTTTTGCTGAGCGTGCCCATTAACTTGAACCCGCGATAGCGAGTACTCTGATTAAGATTCGACGCCGTTCATAAGATTTCGTCGTAAGAACAATTTCGAAAGATTGAGATATTAAATAGGAGTCTTAGATTTTTTTAATTTCAATTTGATTTCAAGCGTTTAATAATAATTTATTATCTAGACTATTTGCCTCCGACTTTATTTGATGTTTCATTATTTTGATAACCTATAAGATCTTTTATTGTTATATCATTTATTGTTATTTCATGATTGTTATATCTATTTCAAAGTAATACAAAAAAGCTATATTTTATGCAATAATATCAAACGAGTATTCTTTTTGGGCTTTTTATAAAATCTCTTTTACAAATAATAGTCTGTAAGTTAAAGATATGCAAAAAGTATATACAGATGTTATACATAGATGTAAGATTACACATTAATAATAGATTTGATTGACACAGGTAATACACGATGCCGAAATTACCACGTATCACTAGATCCTTGCGGATGTTTACTTCTCTGGAGCGCAGAGAAGAAACAGTAAACTTTGAACCGAATGATTTGATAAAAAAAAGACAGGAACGAACTAACAGATTAGATGTAAAAAGGTAAATAGACATTTCATATTAAAAGAAATATTTATAGAATGTTTAATGTATCATGTGGATTTATATAGATTTTGTGTCACATTTGCTAGAGATACTAGATATAAATATGCGTTATTAAAGCCTCTTATTAGATTTCACATATATATATACATACATTACCCATACCCGTACATTTTAATGTAACAAATACATATTTGTATGTTATAAGCAGTTTTGATTGGTATGATATATGCAAGAATGCATCTAAAGGTCTTGTGGCACATCTGCAAGCATTAAGACGTACTGTGCAACAAGTTTTAGGTGAGTAATAAATAATAATGAAACATGTTTTTATCTTTGACAAATATGATCTTTTAAGTTGGATTTGAAAACTTAATAATATAATATTCAATGTTCTATTGGCTAATGTATTTTGTTTAATAAGTATTTCTATTATAACGAAACAATTTGTAACTTAATTAATTCAAAAATTAAATTTTTTTTTAGCAAACGACTGTCCAGATGTTATTAATGAATTCACAATTTATGCATTACGTTTATTAATTGAAGACAAAAGTTTATCACGAAAGAAATATAATTTACTTGGCCAAAAAGCAGGAAATTTAACGTTCCAGGGAGCAGAATCTATAATGCAGGTATGATTTAATGTATTTTATAATCTTAATTCTATAATCTTTTTTAATTGCTTAGGATTATTATTCACTCTTTATTTTCTTACAATCCTATATAGATAGTTACTAAAATTCAAATGGAATGCCATGAAGAAGCGATAGAATTATTATCAGAGTCCAAAGAGAATGCAAATGCTCCAGATTCACAGATTTTTGGTGCAGATATTCCTTACTGTCGGGCTAGAGCTATATGGCCCGATACCGTTGAACTTCACAACATGTCCACGGAAAAGACAAGTTCGAATACTGATAAATTTACAATGATGATACATGAAACAAAGCCTTCAATACTTAAGAAATCTGTAGTGAGTACCTATTAAATGTAACAAGAGAGAAATTAATTCAATAAAAATTTTCCAATGTTCTTTTATCCTTTAATTGTAGTTTGACAAAGCGACATTCACAAAAGGATTAAGAGATTGCCACAAAAAGTATATTGCAGAACTGTCGTATGAAGATTTTGCAGTAGTAATAGTAGAAAAGTTAAAGACCCCTGATAATATACAAACGGAGCTATATGATATGTTAGGTAGCGAACACTTAGAATTTATCGAATACATTATTGAACATCGAAAAGCCATCATATCAACATATGGGTCCCAAAAAATATGTCCCGCCAAGAAGCCGCAGACAGCTGTGCAGGGACCTATAGTGAGTGGCAAAGTAACTATACAATCCGAAACAGAAAAGCAATTATGCAAGCAAGTACGTAAAGAAGAAAAAAAATTCAATAAAATGGCGAACAAGCGAGATGCCAAATCGGAAGGCGAGGAAAGAGAATTTGATTCGCTCGAACTGCAAATTAAGAGACAAGAGGCATTTAAAGCGTCGTGTGCCCCGCTATTTCCTAAAAAGTATAATCTGGAGAGAGGCATGCAGGAAAATTTTCCATTTGTATTTGATTCGAAAGCGAATGTTAAGCGAGCGAGCATTGTGTCGGGGCAAAAATTACTGTTGGCCGAAGATGTTAGAAGGCAGGATAAGGAATTCTGGGAGGAAGTGCATATACCGATAGCGAAGCAAGAGGCCATCGACGTCAAGATAGATCTCGTGTCGGTATCTTCTCTAGATGAGATCGGTCAAATGGCTTTCGGAGGCGTAACGACGTTAAATAAGATTCAAAGTATAGTTTTCAACGCGGCGTACAACACTAACGAGAATCTACTTATTTGCGCCCCAACCGGAGCGGGAAAGACGAACGTGGCCATGCTGACTGTGGTGCATCAATTGAAGCAGAACATTAAGGACGGACAGCTGGAGAAGAGTCAATTCAAAATAATCTACATCGCGCCCATGAAGGCCCTAGCGGCGGAAATGACCGCCAACTTTAACAAAAGACTTGGCCCTCTGGGCGTGTGCGTTCGCGAACTGACTGGCGATATGCAACTGACGAAGCAAGAGATCCAACAGACGCAGATGATAGTGACGACTCCGGAAAAGTGGGATGTCGTCACGAGAAAAGGCACGGGCGACATCTCCCTCACTAGTATCGTGAGACTGCTCATCATCGACGAGGTGCACTTGCTGCACGGTGACAGGGGACCTGTGGTGGAGGCGCTGGTCGCGAGGACCCTCCGTCAAGTGGAGTCATCGCAGAGTATGATTAGGATAGTCGGGCTGTCCGCCACGCTCCCGAACTACGTGGACGTCGCACGATTTTTGCGCGTCAATCCGAACACGGGATTGTTCTATTTTGATCACCGCTTCCGGCCGGTGCCGCTCAGCCAGACCTTTATCGGCGTGAAGGCTGTCAAGCCGCTGCAACAGATGACCGACATGGATCTCGTGTGCTACAACAACGTCGTGGAGATGGTGCAACAGGGCCATCAGGTCATGGTATTTGTGCACGCACGTAACGCTACCGTGAGGACGGCGAACGTCCTGAAGGAACTGGCAATGAAACACGATACGCTCAAATATTTTCTATCCGATGGGCAGGCGAAGTATGTGAACAAAGCGTTTGCAAAGTCGCGCAACAAGTACCTCGGGGAATTGTTTAACAGCGGATTGTCGGTACATCACGCTGGCCTGCTGCGATCTGACAGGAATCTCGTGGAGAAGTACTTCGCCGATGGCCTGGTCAAAGTGTTGGTATGCACCGCCACGCTGGCGTGGGGCGTGAATCTGCCCGCGCACGCGGTTATCATCCGAGGTACCGAGATTTACGATTCGAAACACGGCTCGTACGTGGACCTGGGCATCCTGGACGTGTTGCAGATCTTCGGTCGCGCCGGCAGGCCGCAATTCGACAAGTCGGGACACGCGGTTATCATCACGTCGCACAACAAGCTGTCTCACTATCTTTCCCTGCTGACAAATCAAATACCGATCGAGAGCAGCTTCATCACATACTTGGCCGACAATTTGAATGCCGAGATAGCGTTAGGCACGATATCGAATGTGACAGAAGCAGTCGAATGGTTGAGCTACACCTACCTCTTTGTACGAATGAAATTGAACTTTCAGGCGTACGGTATGATCTATCAAGATCTCGTGAATGATGTGAATCTCGAGAAGAAACGGAAGGAGATCGTGGACATCGCCGCCAAGGCACTGGACAAGGCGCGGATGATCCGGTACGACTCGCGCACTGGTGATCTCAACACGACTGATTTGGGACGTATCGCGAGCCACTATTACCTCAAGTATGACACGGTCGAGATCTTCAACGAGCTCCAGAGAGATATTATGACCGAGGCGGAGATTCTGGCGATGATATCGCGCGCTCAGGAATTCGAGCAGCTCAAGGTACGAGACGACGAGGTGGAGGAGTTGGACTCGCTGATGCAGGAATGCCAGCTCGTGGCACAGGGCGGCGTGGAGAACGTCCACGGTAAGGTCAATGTATTGATGCAAACCTATCTGTCGAGGGGTCGGGTGAACACATCGTCACTGATATCCGATCAGGCGTACGTCACGCAGAACGTCATGCGAATAGCCAGGGCGCTCTTCGAGATCATGCTCAGGCGCAATAACGCGATAATGGCTGGACGACTGCTGCAGGTGGCAAAGATGTTCGAGGCGCAACAGTGGGACTTTCTGACGCCACTGCGCCAATTCGATGCTCTCTCCTTTGAGGTCATTGAGAAGATCGAGGCGCGGGAGCTCGAGATCTATCGGCTGCAGGAGATGGATGTGAAGGAGATCGGTAATATTTTACGGGACCAACGGGCGGCGGTAATGGTGAAGAGGTATTGCGACGAGTTGCCCGCACTCGACGTGGAATACAGTTTACAACCGATTACGCGCACCATTCTAAGGATACGGTTGAAATTGATCCCGCAGTTCCACTGGGATGACAAGATTCACGGGAAGAATTCGCAGGCTTTCTGGATATGGATCGAGGATCCGGATACGAACTTCATTTATCATCACGAGTATTTTATACTGACAAAGAAGATGGTCTGTCAGCATCTCGAGCAAGATCTCGTCGCGACTATACCGTTGGCCGAGTCGTTGCCGACGCAATATCTGGTGAAAGTCACGAGCGACCATTGGCTCGGTTGCGAAACTACGTTTCCCTTGACCTTCCACGATCTCATTCTCCCGGAGACTCATCCGCCGCACACCAATCTCTTGGAATTGCAGCCGTTGCCGGTAACCGCCCTCAAGAATCCCAACTTTGAGAGCTTGTACAATTTTTCCCACTTCAATCCAATACAGACGCAGATTTTTCACTGCCTATATTACACGGATAATAATGTTCTCCTCGGCGCTCCGACCGGCTCGGGGAAAACCATCGCGGCGGAGATCGCTATGTTTCGCGTCTTCAAACAGTATCCCGATCAGAAGGTTGTTTACATAGCGCCCCTGAAAGCTCTGGTCAGGGAGCGCATAAACGACTGGAAGATACGACTGGAGGAGCGGCTGGGTAAGAAGGTGGTGGAGCTGACCGGAGACGTGTCGCCCGACATAAAGATCATAGCCGGCGCGAGTGTGATCGTCACGACGCCCGAGAAGTGGGACGGTATCAGCCGGAGCTGGCAAACGCGGAGCTACGTGAAGAAAGTGGCGCTCATAGTGATCGATGAGATTCACCTGCTGGGCGAGGATCGCGGGCCGGTGCTCGAGGTGATCGTCTCCCGTACCAATTTCATATCCTCGCACACGCACAACAAGGTCAGAGTCGTGGGGCTCTCGACCGCGCTGGCTAACGCGATAGACCTGGCCAATTGGCTCGGTATCAAAGAGATGGGTCTTTACAATTTCCGTCCGTCCGTGAGACCTGTGCCGTTGGAGGTCCACATCAACGGATTTCCCGGCAAACACTATTGTCCCCGAATGGCGACTATGAACAGACCAACCTTCCAGGCAATAAGACAACACGCGCCCAGCAGTCCCTCCCTCGTATTTGTGTCCTCTCGCAGGCAGACCCGCTTGACTGCCCTAGATCTGATCGCCTATCTCGCGGCGGAGAATAATCCCAAGCAGTGGTTACATATGCCAGAGGAACAGATGAACGACATTCTGGAGAATATAAATGACTCGAACCTAAAGCTCACGCTCGCCTTTGGAATTGGCCTTCATCACGCTGGTCTTCAAGACAGAGATAGGAAAACCGTCGAGGAACTATTTGTCAATAATAAGATACAGGTATGTTAATAACAAGACACAGATATTACACGTCAATTTGACATAGTATTAAATCATATAATATAGAAATAAAGATTTGTTGGAATAAAATTTACCAACTTTTTTATACACGCTTCCTTACACAGTTTTGAAAAGTACTGTTTCATATGTATAAATGCTATATAAATGTTTAAAATGATTGTATTAATTTAATGTGTACATTAATTTAGGTACTAATCACTACGGCCACCTTGGCCTGGGGTGTTAATTTCCCCGCTCATCTGGTGGTGATAAAGGGCACGGAATATTACGATGGCAAGCTGAAACGTTACGTAGATATGCCGATAACGGACGTTCTCCAAATGATGGGTCGCGCTGGCAGACCGCAATTCGATAATTCCGGTGTGGCGGTCGTCCTTGTGCACGACTTGAAGAAGAATTTCTACAAGAAATTTTTATACGAACCGTTCCCCGTGGAATCGAGTCTGATGGGAGTGTTACCCGATCACATCAATGCCGAGATCGTTGCCGGCACCATCAAAAACAAACAAGAGTTTCTCGATTACTTAACGTGGACATATTATTTCCGAAGATTAATGAAAAATCCAAAATATTATGATCTGGATATCTTGGAGCTTGATTGTATCAACGAATATCTCTCGAGATTGGTAGAGACCACTATAAAGTCGTTAATGGATTCACATTGTGTCGGTTACGATGAGGTACGAATGATTAATTCCATGAAATAGCATAATAATTTACAATAGATGTAACTGATTATTTTTGATGTGATTTTATTTAGAACGAGCAAATTCTAGTTTCATTGCCGATGGGTAAGATAGCGTCATTCTATTATATGTCACACAATACGATGCTTATGTTTACGCAATCGCTCGAGGAGAACTTGACGTTAGATCAGTACTTACGTATACTCTGCAACTCGTATGAATACAATGAGTTACCCGTGCGACATAACGAAGAATTGTTAAATGAGTAAGTCTTGGCAGTGACGAATGGTTCATTTATCCGCTTTTTTCACTCATTGTTTTCATCTTCTTACGCGAATGTTTGATAGGGAACTAGCGAAACTGTGTCGCTACTCTACGAATCAATACGATTCTCCGCATACAAAAGCATTTCTCTTGCTGCAAGCGCATTTCTCGAGGCTGCCATTACCTTGCACCGACTATGTCACCGATCTGAAATCAGTGCTCGATCAAGCAATCAGAATAATACAGGTAAGAATAAATTTGATTTCTAAAAAAGATATATGACGTACTAACGCTTTTTATGTAATTTCATTTTCATTATAATTTAGACTGGATGAACTGACAGGAAAGATGTTTTAGGCAATGATCGACACGGTCGCGGAACGTGGATGGTTAACGAGCACATTGAGGATAATGCAACTGTTTCAAATGATCGTGCAAGCACGATGGATAGATGAATCTGCAATTACGACATTACCGCATATAAAGAAGGAAGATTTGCATTTGTTTTCATCGTTGTCGACGGCACTTCCAATGTTGTGTTCTATTACATGCGACAATTATAATAAACTCGCAAAGATTTTGCTTAAAGGAGAGTATCGGACAGAACAAATACGCGAGGTAATAGAATTAGAAAGATATCTCTCTATAACACCCATTATCAATATAAGAGACGTTAAATTCATATTTAAAAAATCGAACCGCTTATTTTCTAGATACATCAAGTAATTAAAGGCATGCCGATAATATCTGTTGATTTAATGTTGGAGAGTTCTTTGGGCGAGGCGAGGATAACGTTGAAGAATAATGATGACGATTTTGTAATTGTTCGACGAAATGAAGACTGTACATTAACTATTGGATTGAAAAGAATGAACAATTCTAAAACTTTAAAAGCACACTGTCCAATGTTTTTAAAAGGAAAGGATGAAAGTTGGTTCTTGATATTAGGCGACATTCGAAATAAAGAATTATGGGCTCTAAAAAGAGTGTCTGGTATAAATAGTCAGCAGAAATATCATCAATTGCAATTTACTACACCTGACTGCTTGGGTAAACTTATCAACTTATCTGTAATGCATGTCTCGTATCGCTATGAATTTGTTAAAATAAAAATTTGGACATTTATTTTAGGACCGACAAAGTTAACATTCTATTTGATTTCTGACTGCTATATGGGATTGGATCAACAATACAGTATTAGTCTAGATGTAGCGTGCTGAATAATTTAACAGTAACTAAACATCTAAGACTGAAAAAAAAAAACAGATGCTATTGTATTCAATTATCGCAAATCTTTCTCTATCATTGATACAAGGATTATAAGAAAAAAAGTTTATAAAATTGTTAATGTATATACTGATATCAGTGAAAGATGAGATTTGCTATGGTTGTATATGAAGATAATTATGGGATATTTATTGCAAGTTGTGTACAGAAACTTGTATATTTTTCTTCACATAATTTTATTACACGTCTATGAAATATATATATATATATATATATATATATATATATATATATATGTGTATGGATTGTTTTTTTTTCATACAAATATAAACCTTATTACCTCGGTATATAAAGATAGAAAAAGCAACACGTGCAGGATCAGCTATACGATTTCACGTAATATTTTTGTCACGAGTTCTCTTACTGCGAAATGAATTAGTTGCAATACATCATTCGTTTCAATTAATGTTTTAGCGAGATGGAATTTTATATCGCAGATCATTTATGCTCTTGAGAAATATACTTTATGCAGGCATTCGTAATATATTAAAAAAAAGAATAAAACAGAGATTATTGTATGTAGATTATATATACTGATCCTTTTTCAAAGTTACATCGTGTTACAGTAATATAATATTTAGCTTCGGTTTATTTCCCCTCCCTCCCCTCTATGCTTAGGTAACAATAGATTATAGAATAGGAAGGATATGAGATCGTTCCATTGCTTTGTATGAAAAGAAAAAAAAAAAAAGAAAATATGTATACATGAATTTTTAATCCTAAGTCTTGACCAAAACTCTTGTATTAATATATCGATTACAATACAGATGGTTCATACTAAGGGCACAGAAGAGATTTTACAAAATGGTAACAAATCTAGTAATGCATTTAATTAAATTTAAATCACAGTAAAACACTGAAATAATATAAGTAAGCTTCGTTTATATGATATATTAAGTTATATCCAATTAAAGAAATTACAGATTTGATAGTTTCATATGAAATATGAAATATTTTTAAATACTCTGCCCTATATATTCAACTATATATAGTTGAAATATTTTAAATAACAAATATCTTTATAACAGTATATATTTTCATAATTCTAGTTTATCAATCTATATCAATTTAAAAACATTTAACTTAAAAATTATGTTAATCCATAACGTAACAAAATTGAAAAATTTGTTATAAAAATTCTATTATTTTTAACACAAACAGTACATTTCAAATATAAATTTAGATATGTAAGTTTACGATTTTAACATATCTTTAATTTTAATTTTATAAATGCCAACGATATTCTCTTCTTTGCCAATAGTTTGAAATCTGCTTTCTGAAAAGTGCACATGAAACACACTTTACTATTAATTCTAAAATAATTTTATCGAGAATCAAAGCAAAGAAATATTTAAGCTCCTTCCCATATTGATATCTGGAAGTACTGAATATCTCTTGTAAGTAGTAAACCGAAATACATTTATGCAAAAGGTTTCGGTGATGGTACATTTCTATCTGTTACATGTAGCGCAAGAATTAAGAATTCGCCCCAGCACCTGCCGCGTTAATAGCCAATAATATTAAATAATATTAAAAGTTACAGCGGTTAAATTTAGTGTTGTTATATTTTCCTCTTGCATTATAAAATCTCAGCCTAACTCGTTTAATAATTTATAACTTTACTGTCACATGTTACTGTTAAAACATCATTCCACTTTAAGAAAGTGTTTACACTCAGACTGGCCAATGACCATATACTTGAATTATATAGTTATGGTTTTATCACTCGAGAACTAAGGAAGCACTAGCATAACTGACAGAACTGTCATTCATATTATTACATTGACTACTTTGAGCATATTTCAAAAATTTCAGATTCATTCTTTGACCGTTCGTATTTCCTTTAAGACTGTGAATTGCCTGCAAAGTGAGAATACAACATTACCCGAAAGAATTAAAATTTAACTCGCTTATCTATTGATGATTATTTAATAACTTTTTTTTCTTTCTATATTACCTGCAATAAAACGCCAATTGGATGCCGGCCGCATATAGTATTACCATATTTCTTAAGATATTCAGTGAATATCGGAGGATTCAAAGTCTCTATAATGTCCATACCCTAATTTAATAAATATATGGAGTTAGAACTCTGCGATATTCTTAAATTACGAAAAATACAATGATTATCCACCATTCTTACTTAAAGATTTAAAAACATACCATTTTATCGAGATTTTGGATAGATCTGTGTATAGGCCCACATGATCTATCGTAGTAAGTATAGCGAAAACGTTGTCCCCAGTGACAGAAATCTGAAGAAATGATAAACAACGTTTGCGGATCAGCCATATAGGGTGCTAACAGTCTTCCGTAAAGCGCCTCTCTTTCCGGACTCAAAGATCCCACCAAAATTGGGATTATAGTAAACGAGTCCTTGAATCTGTACGAGATACAAATAAAGCAATCATTTCCATTCTATTATTTAGTAACAAACAAAGAAATTGTACAAGCCTCGTTTATCTACTATAATTTCATATTAATATAATTTTCCAATTGTAAGTATAAGAAAATTAATTTATACATTTAAACATACCCTTCCATAACTTTAGCAATAAACGGCAACTGCATCTCAATGCTATGCTCCTCTTCATCTGTATTCAGATCCATGCATTCAAAATGACCAGTTTCTTCGAGTTCTCGTCTCACTGTTGAACACACAGGCGTTTTAGTAAATTTGATTTGAGGTTTTATATATAATTGTGTTTTATATATAATTGTGTTTTATATATACGAAAAGCACTTTTCCATACATTTGTTACAAATGAAGCATTTTTAAAAAGTGAGAATGACATTATGGCAGGAATAGTAACAAGCTCAACATGTAAGTACCTTGTTGATCAATATGTAGATCGTATAACGGTGTTCGGTAAATGGAAGCCGAAGATAGGGCACAACCTGGTAATCTCACATGATGAGAAGGCCCTAGAATAAATATCCTACGGCTGCATAACAGCACGTTGCACGGTTCATTTGACTGAGAAATTTGAAAAATTACAAACTAAACTATATATTATAGAGGCTACTTTGTATGTTGAAAATTTTTAATATATTGATGCAATTATGAAACTATTGTGAGAGAGAGAGAGAAAGAGAGAGATATTGTCTAGAATGATGTTTTTATAATTACAGAGACATTATTATGAATGCAAAAGAATGTAAACAATATAGACATTATAAAGACCAAAGTTTAAAAATGTCTTTATACGCATACATATTTTCTAAATTGTAACTAAAAACACTCCTTTGGTAAAATGCTAAAATAATATAACTAACATAATTCACACTTACACGACTACAGGACTAATTTGTCGGTAAGCAAAACCAGCACACGCCCCACAATAGCTATATCCTGCATGCCTGTAAAATTATATTCTTATACATTGGTATCATATACACACACATAT
>JAJVSH010000228.1:28130-101437 GCA_021460005.1 Tetramorium alpestre
ATATATATCATGCATATATCTTGAAAAACTTTAGATAGAAGAATATGTTATATTGGATGATTTACTAACGGGGCAATGATTGCTCTCGCAGGTCCATGGGATAAGTCAGCCGCACTCAACCAACCTTCCAATTGTTTACTCAATTCCGAACCTATGGCATGTGGAGGTATGATTTTGACAATATGCAGGTCGAAGTTTGTATTACATGATTGTACATAGATACAATTGTGAACATGTGTTTGTTATATGACAATTATGGAATTCCATCTTCGACGTTTTACATATTCTTATTACCTGCATGCACTCATATGTTACATGCAGTATTATGTATAGGGTGTAATGAGAATAAGCGAGATAAAAAGAAAGAATATACGTGTATGCATTTCCATAAAGATAAATTATTAGATTCAATTTTAATTTTTTCATCCACCATAGTATCGTCGTGTTCTATTTTTATACTTAATTAGCGAATTAATACATTCGCTAATTATTGAGATAAGTTTTTGCAATTTAAAATTTTGGCATAAATTCATTCATCGGGATTTGGATCGAGGATAAAGTCGTCGACGAGCGCGAGGACAATAGCGAGAACACTAAGCGAGGAGTAAAATGCATTCTTTGGAGTAAACGCTTACCGTTGTCCGAGTACCAACTTCCAGCGTGAGAGGCTCTCCTAATTAATGCCATTTTTGGGCCGAGCGCGTCGTTTCGCTTTCACGTTTCGTACGTAATTCTGGTTTCGACTAGCACTTCATCTAGCGTGAGAGCCTCCGCGAGATCACAAGCGTGAGATAGAAGTAAGTTATATATTTTAATCCAATGTAAAATGTTTATATAAAACGCGTTATCACAAATCCTTGGCTACTGGTCTCTCCATAGATTATTCAGTGATTATGCAGGTGAATGCTAAAGTCGATATGTGCCGTCACTGAAACAAAGAGCGCAACATGGCCGATTTGCAATCTCCTTGGAAAAGTTCCGTCGGCGCGATTCTATTGGCTGTCGGCTGTGCTACGACACGCGGCGAAATTAATTCTTGCGTTAATTTTTCCCTGGAATATTTATCGCTTCTCTAACAATAAACGTTCAACGTATCAAATTTATATTGTAGTTTGGCGCAAAAAAATTGTGTAAAAGTTTCCAAAATTATTTGGCGCGAATTTCTTCTTCGATCGATATAAAATGCGGATACGCTCTTGCGATCATTCGTGCTGCGCTCCATTTTTTCAGAGTTACTTCGTTTGAGAAAAATGATTCAGAAAATTCATTCGAGTGAAATTTCTATTCTTCTATCCTTATTTAATTATCAGTAAGTAATAAAGATAAAAAGATAGAAATTTTACCCGAGTGAAGTTTCTGAACGCAGCCCAGATTTATCTATGTTTCTATTTATTTGTTTTATTTGCATTTTTCTTGCATGTAAATTCTTTATAATTGGAAAAAGATCTGGAGTTGTGGAAGAAAGAAGAAGAACTTGTGAGAGAAAAGAATGGTTGGGTCCCCAGGAACCCGGAGGTAATTGAAGAGTGTTCTATCATTGTGTATGTATTTTATAAGTAAAAATGCTCATTAATAATAAATTATAAGTCATATTATATTGTGAACTATTAATATAAATTTTATAAATAAATTAACTTTAACTTACTTTCTATTTTTTAGTCCTAAGAATTAGAAAAAGATAAAAAGTAAGTTAAACCGAGATTAAAGTTAATCTGCCGTGATAGAAATGGACACTAGAGACCCAATCGCGTTCGAGCGTGATTATCGGTTTCGCATTTTTTTCCGTGGATGGTAGCCAAATTTCCCAGAAAATCCCCTAGAATCGCGAAGAAATCGCGGCGCCAGTCAAATACGAGACTGTCGACCTTTATTATCGAGATGCTGACCTAGCGCGAATATTTTTGCGCGCCGAGACGTTGAAAGGAGAATGGAACGGTCTCGCGGTGGACATCGCCGGGCGCGAGAGCGGCGCGCGACCGGCGCGGCAAGATTAATCGCGCGCGTCGCGTCTCGCGTTCCGAGGATTCGTCCTGGATATAGGAATATATTCCTATATCCATAGGATTCGCCGACCACGCGCGCGGCGCGCGACAGCTCGCGCGCGCAACTTCGGGTCGCTCGCTTGAGCACGGTCGTACAGATTTGTTAACATGGCAGACGCTCGGGTCTCTAGTGTTGTTTAAGTTCGTGAAACTGCGAGTGACAAAACAGTGGGTCCTGTTACCGAAGGGCCCTGTGATGTATATGAGATTTTGATCGGCGCACGTCCCCCCGCACGTCCACGTGCGAATTCGCGGTTTAGCGCGCGCACGAGAGAGAGAGGCAGAAAGTGCGAGTGACAAGCCGCGGGCCGTCCGTTCGGGAAACGCGCGAGAGAGACTCCTCGCCGAGAGTCTCTGCCAGCATCGCCAACCAACCTCGACAGCGAGAGGCACATCGACGACGTCTCCGTGCGCGCGCGCGCGCGCGCGAGGAAGTGAGAGAGCCGAACGAGAGCGAGCGAGAGAGTGGAGCGAGAAAGAGAGAAAAGGAGCGAGCACTGTTTTTCTTTTTTTTTTTTTAAACATTCGTCCACTTTGTTTATCATCGCAAACACGATGGAATTCGCTGCGTCGTGATACGCAGCCGGTGACGCTCGTCTCAGGTATGCCCGCGTTGCCCCGCGCTTTTCTCCTGCGTTATTTTGACGTCTTGCGCACTGTATAACCTTTCGCCCCCTTTGTGCTTGTCAATCCCGTTCTCCGATAGCGCGGGCGATTCGCGTCGATCCGTCGAGCGGCTGCTTGCGGATCTCCCTCGATTCGCGCGCGGCGACTCGCGGCTACGTTCGCGGACAGACTTTAGGTTTCTCTCACAGCTTTCGCGAGAACGAAGGAACGCGTATACGGAGTATCGTTGTTGTTTATATGCCTCTGCAAGGTAGAGCCAGCGTTAGTGATCGACTGTACTCTCGTGCCCGCTGTCGGAGATCTGTGTTTTATTGCCTCTTCCCTCTAACGGATTGTACGGGACGCGGGATAGAATTACGTTCGACGTGATTAAATGCATACCGAAATGTCAGATTAGAAATAAAATCGCTCGTTTTTGAATTGTTATCGCTACATATGCCTCGAGTACGTATTCGCATGAGGAGAAAATATATGTAATTAGTGTGATTGTAAAGCTCGCAATGAAGATCTGTTTACAGTGAAACTGACATTAATCAGATACATTCAATAGATAGAACGTGTACATTCAGTTTTCAACGATCGTTATGTAGGCACAGTGGGAATTCTTACTGTAGGCATATTTATTTCATTATGTGTGCGTGAGACGTAAGAAACTTATGTTTGTGCGTTATGCTTTCTTAGAAGTTAGAAGATTGTATCTCATGAGTAATTTTTCTGTCTGTTATCAGGAGGTGCGTTATCGTCTCTGTACTGCAATTTAATGTAACTGTCACAGAGAGCCTGCGATAAGGAGAAGGTGAGACACAATGTATATTTTGATAATCGTCGAATACTCATTGAAGCAGGAATTAATCGAGATTTCTTCTATTGCAGGTTACAAGTGATCACAGATTTTTTGTCATGGATCATTGGCGATTCCATGAAATCAGAGACTTTTTGAGTGTTATACTAGAAAGAGTAAAGTGGACGTGCTAATTGAACTTGCGAGATAAAAGTGCTTGGTGTGCCTGCTTGCGGGCAAAAACATTTTTTAAATAGTAGTGCCATCGGGCTATGGCCAACCTGAACTTTGAACAGCCGCCACGCAGTATTGCGAACGCAAGTCTCACTTCACGCGCAGCCGGCGGTGGGGGGGGTTTGAACAGCGCGGCCCTTGCGGGTCATGTCACGCCTACCTCGGGCATGTTCTCAGGCTCGTCTGCAAGCACTTCGAGTACCAACTCAGCGATAGTCGCCACTAACGTTTATCCCGGAGCCGCGGGCTCTGGCGCCGGACAGAATCAGCAGCAGCAGCAACTCTCTCCTATGGGCAGTAGAGGACTGTTTGGGCAGAGAGCTTTTACCGACAGACGTACGATGCCTGCTCTTGGGTTAGTATTTCTCATCTATCTGTGCATATATTTTCTCTCCTTTTCTTGCTTCCCCTATCTCTGCAATCATCACCGTCTGTATTGCAGAGCTTCGAATCCAATGGGTAGTATGGGCAGTTTCGGAATACCTCCAAGTCGCAATTACGGATCTCAAGGTGCGGTTAATAATTTCCACTCTGTTTTTGGGAGTGGAGGCGGTGGAGACACGAGTACTCCACCTCTATTAGATCTCTCGGAGTTTCCCTCCCTAACAAATAGAGGTCAAGGTGATTCTATGCCGCAACCTAGTCCCATGCCAGGGAAACAGCCTTATGGTTAGTGCCGAAAAGATGTTAATACAAAGTAGACTTTTTTTTTTAATGCACATCGTAAACCAATCATGTATATTACAATGTATCATATTTGTGATTCGAAAATCAGTCTTTTTCTTTGTACCTAGAAAGTTTTCTACATAATTTCATGAATTTACTTTTTATAACTTATTTTACATTTCAAGCAAAACGAGCAATCATACTTGATTAAAGTATTAAAATAGTACAATACAGCTTTTATAATAGTACATATGTGCCTTGTAGGCCTTTCCAAATATTTAACGTACGTAATTCCTAAGATCGTTTTGCTGACGTAAATTTTATTTGCGTATGTTACAGTTGGAATGGTAAAGCAACCAACATCCGAGTCGAGCGAATTTACCATGAGCTCAGAGGATTTTCCGGCATTACCAGGAACGCAGAATCGAGAAGGTCCGTCACCTGGTGGCAGCATGTCTGGTGATAAGAATATACCTGTAGGACTTGGTCCAGAAATCGGGCAGGATGTGTTACAGGCCAACAGAGCACCTGGATCTGAGAAATCTCAGTCTTCTAAAAGAGGCATCCAAACATCGCCCGATGGTAAAATTACACATCTGTTTGACGAGCTTATCATCAAGATTAAATGCGATTAGATTTCGTCAGAGTTTAATTGTCATTATAATTATTACGCACACAGGCAAGGTGACGAACATACCTGCAAGCATGGTAAAGGATCAATTCGGCATGGTTGGACTTTTGACGTTTATCAGAGCGGCGGAAACAGATCCGAATTTAGTGTCGCTGGCGTTAGGACAAGATCTTACTGCGTTAGGACTGAATTTGAATTCACCAGAAAATCTTTATCAGAATTTCGGTGGCCCCTGGGCGGAAACTCCATGTCGGCCGCAGGATATAGATTTTCACGTACCACCGGAATATCTTATAAATGCCGCGATCAGGTACTGTAATTTTCCAACGCATCATCTAATTTGTCATTAAAGAACTGTTTACACTGATAAAAACTACAATTACATTTTTGTTGCGTCGTGTTTCTAAATCTTAGATACCAGAGACAGATATTAGATGGATGTTGTTATCAAGAGATAGATACTATCAAAAAAATATTAATACGAAATAGTAATTAAGTAATATAATACTTAGCATTGAGATAAAACAGTTGTTATTATCGTATCTGTAAATAGAATTGTTATTTGTAGCATAATATATTATTGCACATCAATTATTTTATCAACAGAATTATAAATTTTCTATATTTATTTTATAGGGATAAGCTAGCGCCAGTTAAATTAAATCGATATAAAGATGATCTACTGTTTTATATGTTTTATACAAATGTTGGGGATGTATTGCAATTAGCTGCTGCGGCGGAATTGTAAGTAAAAACAAAGTTAATTTTTATACTTGGAAATGAATTAGCGTAATTACGTGCGATGCTTATCTCTTCTTTGTATGTGTGTATAAAGATACAGCAGAGAGTGGCGATATCATATGGAGGAGAAGGTTTGGATAACGCAGGCACCAGGTTTGGGAATTGTAGAAAAAACGTCGACATATGAACGTGGTACTTATTATTATTTTGATGCGCAAAACTGGAGAAAGGTAGCTAAGGAATTCCATTTGGATTATGCAAAACTAGAAAGTAGACCTCATCTTCCTTCGAACTTTCACCAATCTCAGCCTTGACTACAGGTGCGTACTCAATTTTATTCTCTTTTTCTTTTACGTGCATGTATTTATACATAACGCATACGCACACACATTCGATTCAAATATCGATAAAAATGAATAGAAAAGAAGCTTGAAGCTTTTAGTATCACAGTTCCACATTACTATTGCACTTTTCAATTGCTTCTCTGTATTCTTCTCTGCAATTGTTCTGCAACAAAAAGCAACAGAGATAATCCTTAAATTGTAATAGAGATTATATTATCTGTTCTAGACTTGTCTGCAGACCATTGTGCTGTCTTTAAGCTGGAAACGAATCAGCTATTGTATAAATGAACAAATTTAATAATCTTTAATAAAAACATAAAATTTGAAGAGTAATAAAGGAAATTTTTTAATCGATAAATTAGATACCTCCGCCTCGCTATCGATCATAATTCATTATCGATCATTATTCTCAACATCAACACATTATAATTATCATTTAATAACTTACCATAATATTGTTCCATTCGTAATTGATATCGAATCACTCATGATCTTTCATACATAGTAATGTTATATTATAATTCTTAATTTTTCCGCTTGCTTCGCGAGATTAATTACATCTTGTGTAGCATTTATAGCAAAATGTTCAATGTAATTTCGACTGTTTTTCTCACAATCTTCTAAGAAATACCTAAGTAAAGAAAATCAATAATTCTGTTATCAAGTACTTTCAATTTCCTTGATTTACTAATTCAAATCAATTTTCAAATGTACCTATAATTGACCATTATGCCACAACTATTTGCTACTCCACGTGGCGAAGGGTCAGCCATCCAATTTATTCGCCACATCACAGCTCCGTTGCGTAAATGAAAATTAGCTACGCAAAACGAATATACATTGTCAAGAATTTATTTATTTCGCATTTTTAATTTTGCTTAAAAAAGTGTATTTATATAATTTGTGTATTATGATTGATTATAAAAGAAGAAAAATAATATAGTGAAACGTACCGACCGTATTTAAAGCATAGCCACGTCTTTTTTCTTTATACAAGTACCACGCGCACGTTCTAAGTAACGGTTCTTTTAAAAATTCTGACAGTTGCTTGTCTCCTGTCCATAACGAAGTGCCTAGAATTTTTTTCAAGGCTGATATTACATTTTCTGTTTGTAAAATATCTTTTGCAATTTTATATTCTTGAGTGGTAAATATAAATGCCACATCTATGGAAGAAATATATTTATATTATTTGTATTTTTTTTTGTTAATAATCAATAGTTACCTTGTTTTAATTTATCAAGTAGCCAAGCTTTAAAATTTGGTATCGGTGATAAGCTGGACAATTGTTGTATAGCTGGAAATTCAGTCATGATCTCGCTGGCCACATTTTTTATCAAATAATTACCAAGTTCAATTCCCTGCAACAAAAACATATTTCATATGATTCTCTGTAAGTTTGAGTATTTGTAATTTATCTAACTTAAAATTCTTAATCAATTAAAACTTCTATTGCAAATCAACTACCTGCAATCCTTTCTGAGTAGATACTATAGAATAAAATATTGCTGCTTTTATCTTCGATTTGTCTTCCTCTAGAAATGTTATACATTTTTTTGGACTTCCCAGAATTCTAGTTTCAGCTTCTCCAATACCCTTTACACTATCTGTAATATATAATACGGAGATATATTGAAAAATGTACTTGTTACTTTTCTCTTTCTTTCCTAAAACAAATTCTATTCTAAAAATTTAAAAGTAGATTTTATTGCTTGGTATAACCTGGGATAATATCACATAATGCTGTATGCAACACGACAATAGGTTCTCTTGGCATAGATGGGTGCATAAATATGTAACATCTTCTATATGGTCCAACTCTGCGTTTCAAGTCCAACCAATTTCTTATAGGATGTATAGCTTCATAATCGGAGACCTTTAGATTAGCGAAGGAAGAAAAGAACGCAGACAGAGAAATCAGACAGAAATGTGGAAATTGAAGACAGACGTAATTGCAGGGATAAAATATTGAAATTATAATTACTTTTTGCAATATATCGCATGCGCTCTGCCAAGTTATTCGTTCCATGTGTAAGAAACCAACGGAAAACCAAAGTAAAAACAAATCTCGCAAAGTGTGATTTAGTTGTTGTATTATTATACTTTCATCGGCATCTTTTACTTCTGACATTAGCTCCTAACAAAAGTATAAATAATAGTCGATAAAAATAAAAATTTAATCTACTCTCTTTGAAACAAATTTCATTTTAAACTTGTCAATTTAATGACAATGCAGATTTGCAAGTATAATATAACTCGCAAGTATAAGATAACGCAAAGATCTTTTTAGTTTGCTTACCAAAATGTCAGTTCTTAGGTCAACCAAGAACTTTACGCCATGCTGCAATCTTCCTATGATAACAAATAACCAGTGATAAGCGGGTGTAAGAACATCCTTCAAAGTTCTCTCATGGACAATCATCTGTCGTTCATTTTCAGGCTAGAATAAAAAATATATGGAATATAGACACTTTGTAACAAGTGCGACATATTTAATAAAGGCTAATAAAATCTTTTGCAAGGCAATAACAAAGAAAAAAAAATTACATTTGTCATTTTTAACATTGCCAATATGTTATAAAAATCGACATGTCTCTCTCGAATATATAGTTTGATTAGAGCGTTGCATATAACTCACAGAAACCAATATACCTCGGTGCAGACCAATCTCTTGGCTACTTGGCATATGTCGTCGTGTTGTACGGCATACCGCGAAGCTAACGTGCGTAAAATCCGCTGGCGATTATCCTTGTTGCTTTCGGTGTATCTAACACACAGCGCACGTGCTTTGTCCTGTAAACATTTTTTTTTTGTTACATACAATTTCTGTGAAAATGAACATATAGGAGACTGCACTTTTATATCGTACAGTTAAGAAATAGCTCTAGCTGTAACCTCTACGATCCAGTTGCTGATCTTGGTGTCTTTGAATCTAAAAATTTCCCGCAGTTCCTCATCCACGGGTAACGCGCTGCTCGTTTCAACATGTAAACTGGATGACGTTCCATACTCGCGTTTGACATCGCATTTCAATTGTGTGCTTGCGAATTTTAATTCAGTCGCGAGTCTGCAACGACGAATAATCGGTAGAAGCTCGAAGGTGAGCTTTCCTAACATCGTAAGCCTGTTATATCTATCAATTATATCGAGATGAATTAGAATAGATATTAGATACTTAATTTTCAACAGGTGTCACGTACTCACACGTATATATGAATCGGAAATGCAGGATGTGATATCAGCTGATATGACTTTTCACATTTTTACCATACATTTCTTTGGCTGTGTAGGTAAAAACGTAATTGTTTATTATACATTGGGATCTATCTCAAATATGAGATACGTGGATCATTAGGTAATCGAAGAATATTTCAATCTTATAGAAATCGCATGACTATTAAAATTTAAATTGTTAATCCATAATAAGGTTTTGTAAACATGTATAAGTATAATTGTATGTTTTAGGGCCAGTTTTTCTAACTTCTTGGAAAGCTATAAACTTAATTAAATCATAATTAAATAAATATAAATAATAAAATAATAATAATCATACTTAAATAGTAATAATAATTATATTTAATTAAATCATAGGTCTGTTTTTATAACTGTTAATTAATTTACAAGAAGTTGGAAAAACTAATTTTAAGACCTGAAATTATTCAATTTTAATTTAAACCAGGAATTTTATTACTATCATCCAAGTTTGATTATCTATAGTCGAGTAAAAATGTATTTTTAAGGCAATATTTCAAATTTTTGTGTCATAAATATGCATTCTTCCTTATCAAACATATGTTAAATCACGATTTAATCACGATTGAAAACTATAAAGTACTCAGATATGTTTGTAATCGTATATAAATTTAATAATCATAGTCGATACATTATCTATCTTTCAGAGTCCAAGACTCCAGTCCGCAGATCTAAGGACAGATGACGCTAGAATTTCGCGCTAGTTGGCAAAGATTGACAACTGACTTCTCCTTTTCGATAGAACGAGACATCCCGATAGCACTCTCCGTCCACTCACATCGGCCGATGCCTAGGGATTTTCTGCTGAACTACCAATCAGAAAGTTCTGCCATAAATTGGCCAATTGGCGCAGCGGGCCATCGGATCCCGCTCAATAAAACAATTGAACATTGGATCCCTGGGCAAAATGGCGATTCAGTGAAGCATCAGCATCGGGCGTGGGAGGTGGAACCATTCAGGAAGATCCGTCAATAATTGTTTTCTCGATGAACGCCGGAGTGGATTGAAGGCGATCGCGAATGTGACGCGTCCCGATAATAACAACGTACAGAATGCACGCGGCGCGCTTTTATTGCCATCTCCTTTGGGGCGTTTGGTGTTTCTTACAAGGTGACAAACGCGTGCTCGGATTACGCCACATGAAAGACATTTCCCCATTCTGTCATCTCAATTTGTCATTGTTATGTCGATATTTCCTTTATTCTCTCCACTGCCGCGTCAGCCTCTGCATATATCAATCTTCTGTTTGTAGATAGATAGTCTGTCAGTTGCGACAGTAAGCATGTAGCATTATAGATTTTTTAATCTTGTGTTTTTTTTCCTCAGTTACTGCCAGGGACTATGTTAAACTGTCACACAACGGGCCAGTTGTGTTGGGTGGGACGATCACTTTTAGAGCGGATTTGTACACGGAGGATGGCGAGCGACCAAGAGGGAATTTTCAATATGAATGGAGGGAAGATTCGTCATTGAAACAAACATATAAGGTTATAATTACATCACGATGCGTTATGCTATAATAACTAAGTTGTTATTTGAAATTGCTACTTTTAATCATATACAGCTAGCTGCTTTATTTATCCTTTAATGTAAATTTTTTTTTAATTTAGAGCTACATCTATACTATTTAATAATATTTAATTTTATGGTTTTGTTATGGATTGTTTATATTTTTTTATGCCAATATTATAAATTGTTTCATATAACATAACTTTTCAGAGCCCAGCTACATCAAGCACTACACAATTTTGGAGTATAAGTTATCCACGCAAAGGCATCATTCCTGGAAATTATATGGTGGAAGTGGTAGTTTCCTATCTTAGATATTCAATTTTCTGGAATA
Organism: Tetramorium alpestre; assembly: GCA_021460005.1. NCBI lineage: Eukaryota > Metazoa > Arthropoda > Insecta > Hymenoptera > Formicidae > Tetramorium > Tetramorium alpestre. The sequence continues at coordinate 39,292 of JAJVSH010000228.1, forward strand.
TTGATGCAAGTGCTCATATGGAATTTGAGCTTTCTGGTAAACTTTGTTAAGAGAATTCTTCTTGTTGTTTTTCTTCTTCAAATGTCATGTCTCATCTTTATTAATCTTTTAATTTCAGAATATCTCAATGGTAATATGACTATAAAACAGTCTAATAAAACTATAACAGGAGACTACATCTCCTCGACAAATGAGACAAAACTGATGATAGACATTCGTAAGGGAGATTATGACTTTATAATACAGAATGCAACAGCGATAGCGACCTATTGGTTTATCGATTGCAAGTATTATGGCCAGACGAATGATTTCGCTTTCGTTTATAATTTTACAAGTTCTGGCGTAACGCACGACATAGGAGCTTTAGTGATTGCTTCGTACGATCCACCAACGACCACAACCACCACGCCGATACCTACAACTACGGCCATACCTGATAACGTGACAACAGTCGCGTCAAATATTACTACTGTGAGTTCCAATGGGACTCGTGTTGCAACCGTAACGTTACCAACAACTGTTACGACTGCAAAGCCTACGACAACTGTACTTCCAATTAATACAAGCACGATAGATGCTGTCAATATGTCGTTGCCATATATTTGCTCAAACGCATCTCTTATTCCACCGGATCCTAACAAAACATATGGATATTTTGAGAAGAAGATCAATGTTCGTGGTTAGTTGGACATGCAATTAACATTTTAGACAAAGAGAAAGAACGAATCAGTCGGAATATACTTTATAATTAAATATACTTTTGAATTAATATTAATCTAATTTATAATTTTTCATAAATATCTTTAGCTCCTGTGTCAAATATCTCAGTGGAAGGGACGAATTGGATCCAACCATGGGATATGTTATCTTTGAATGTGACCTGCAAAGGGTCGGGCCCGTTTTCCAAGTGTCTTCAATTTCACCGTGGAAAGTACAATGTAACGGGAAATGAAACGTGTGACAATATAGAACCCCTGCACTTTTGTAACTTTTCCATTGTCCATTATTTCCTCGAGCCCAGCGTCTACACAATATTAATCATACTAAACAACGAAGTTAGTACACAGATTTATCCACTAACAATAAACATTTACAAAGGTAAGTTTCTGTCTATTAAGATACATGAATTATTATTCTTCTATTGTAATTTAGAAATAATTATGATAATATTCGCGTTTAATATTCTTACAGTTACAACAAAACCGCAGTTATCGGTTATCATAGTGCCAGTCTCTTGCTCAGTTGTTGCTGTGGTGCTGATAGTATTTGGCGTGGCGTATTACATTCAAAGCAGAGCAAGATTCACGATAGAAGTCGCGGATTTTAATTTTGGGCAAAGTAATCCAGAGATGGAGTACAAAACGTTTACGGAACGTTTACGCGATTCGTTCAATAACACTGTAAGACTTGGCAGCAAACGGCTAAGCGTACCCTATTATGGCAGCATGAGTTAAAACAGGCTGTGTGCGAAGCTACGTCTATCACCATCTAATCTTTCTGTTACTTTTAAATGCAGTATGATCTGTTTTTTTTGTCGTTTCAAGTTTTGGTTAATATGTATAACTTTTGTTTGCTTATCGCAGATTTAGGCTGAGTAAAGTAAAAAGAAAAAAAGAAATGAGTAGATCAGCCAATACGAAATTCTTTCAGTGGACAATTCTTTTGCGCTTTTATCATAAAAGATTTGTAGTTATCAATCAGTCAGTTATTAATTTACTGTTTTTTTCTAGGGATATAAACCATTAAGTAATCCACAAACGCTCCAGTGATGCGTGAATGAAAAGCAACGTTTTTAAGAGCGACAAATAAATTGTAACAAAAATTTCTGCGAGAAACAAGCGGTAACGAGTAATATCCATCAAGCAGAAATATCCATCAAGTTCGACGACACTATTAATGGAGAAATACGTCGAATGTTGTGGTAATAGATACTGAGCAATTTTGTTTAAAGATAAATGGTGGTTGTAAAAAGAAAGAGAAAGAAGACAACGTTACACGGTAATTAACCAACTAACGAATGATCAAATTGAGATTGTACATAGATGAGGAAGTTACGATGTACATATAGGCTGTGAATATAGTACGCAATGGTGTATTAGAGTCGCTCTTAACATGATATATAGAGGAATTTGATATTTTTTTAAAATCGCAACAGGAGTTGTCTCAACTTACAACTTTTTTTTATAATTTGTAATGCGTTATTATTTTCAATTGTTATTTGCGATTGTAACACTTTATCTTGCATGTTATGGGATAGTGATAAATTTAAGAAAAAACAATATACATAATTAATTTGCATATTTTTGCACACAGACACACATACGCGCGCGCGAGCATATAGAAATCGCTAACACGGGGCTTTATTGAAAAGCATAGTAAAATTACGTTCGTATTAAGAAATTTTTTAAATATACATATATTACATTGTAATGTATTAACTAATAGATTTTTTCAAAAGATTTCAATCTGAATAAATTCTGTTTAGATGAAATTTATTTATAGATGAAACACAAGACATTAAACTAGAGGAATTACTTCTGGAAATGTAATAATCTCAGTATTGTGGCATAAGAATAATTATTTATCCGCTATATCTTTAATAAAGAAAAAAGTTAACGGACGTTATGCTGTGTTTACCGTTTCTGCATTATCGTCATTTGGAGGATCGTTACGGTATCGATGCGTTGAGCTTGTTGCTTATGTAACGTGTTAAAGTTATTGTAATAATATTGTAATATATATATCTTCATTAAAATAGTTTTAATTTTGATATAAGACATAATGTAAACAGCGTTTTAATCAAGCATTCAACTATTCATCGATATAGCGATTATAATTAAGATTGAAATATTAATAAATATAACAAAGACGTGAAAGAATTTTAAATGAAATGTTTAAATAATTTATTTTACATTTTATAAAAATATGTATTTTTTTCTGTTCCATATTACACTGTATTCATAAATTTACTCATGCGGGATAAGTTTGGGCAACAGAAAAAACTTAAAAAAAAAAGCAGATTCACAAAGTATCACAAATAACAAATGGATCTTATTTTAAGTATAAAAAAATGTAACAATGCAAACGAAATGTTTTCCATGCTAAATATTGTCTACTTTATCGATCTGGGCCGACATTAATTTTCTAGCTTGCGTTAAATCACGCGGAACTCGCGTGAGTCGTTTGACGGTGTTTTTCTAGGGATATCTATCTAAGTGAAAGAGGTGAACCTTACGCAATGCCCATGGTACATACATGGCGACATTCCGCTGTAGGAAGGGATTAAGGGAATATCAACATGGCGACGTGTGCGGTAAATTCGGCTAGTCGCGCCCCATCGCGTCCTGTCGCGGTGCCTTTACGTCGTATGGTGAGTGCTCGTTGAGTGTTGACGCGCGCCGTGCGTGCAACTCGAGGCCTCGAGGGTGCTCGTCTGTGAGGTGCAGCTGCGGAGACACGTCGAGAACGCGTGTCCTCGCACGTGGTGCTTGTGACCGCGAGATCCGAGGCGCGCAACGCGATCACGATGTCAGTCAGCTACGCGAGGATGAAGTCGTGCCACGAGGCGTCGTCGCCAACGGCGCCGACGTCGCCGGCGTCGTCCGCGTCACCGACGTCGCCGACGAAATCGGCGACTCCGTCGCCAACGATCCCGCCGAGCAACGCGCCCAGGCGTGCCGGTGACGAGGAGGACTGGCAGATGCAGCTGGCATTCTGCAAGCCCCGTCACAACGCCACGATCGAATACGTCAATTGTATCAGTCAGACTTGGCGGATGAAAGAGCGGGTATGTACGGAATGACGTTTGACTGAAGCTGCGATTAGATCGTGATAATTAGGATGGAGATAATCGGAGAAAAAGAGAGGCGACTCGCGCAAATGAATCCTATCAATCCTATGTGATGAGGCATGTGTTTCTTCTTGTAGATGAAAACGGTGAGCGTGGCTCTGGTGCTGTGCCTGAACGTTGGCGTTGACCCTCCAGACATTGTCAAGACCCAGCCGTGCGCTCGCCTTGAATGCTGGATAGGTAATTAAGTGGGACAGTTTATTTACTCCCTAGTGTTATGTAATTGCGACTTTGAGGTTAGATGTATGCATTGCCTGCCGAGTAATTCGGCTTGGTTGCGACGTTACGCCAATACGTTAGCAAAATGAGAAAAAGAGTCAGATATTACATCCAGGATAGAAACAGAGATTTGTAGAAGAGACATTCATATTTGATATTTTACTTACAATTAATATTTGAAATAGGATTGATTATAATATAATTGGCTTTTATATTAATTCAATTCAAGCTCTGGGATGTTAAGTAAAATTGTTTTTTTTTACTACGATTGTTATTTTAATTATTATAAATAGAATACATGTAAGAATTTTAATATGTATCATATACAAATTATTTATATGGAATATAGCTTTTTGCTTCCTTATAAAGCAATTAAATAATGATTGAACAATATATCAAAAATGCAAATTATGACAAGTTCCCTTATATATATAATTTTACAATAAATTTGAATGCAAAATCAATTAATATATTTCCAGATCCTTTATCGGTGAGTCCTCAAAAAGCTCTTGAGACTATAGGTTCAAATTTACAAAAACAATACGAGCGATGGCAGCCAAGAGCCCGCTATAAACAAAGTTTGGATCCAACTGTCGAAGAAGTTAAAAAATTATGTACATCTTTAAGGCGAAATGCTAAAGAAGAAAGAGTTTTGTTTCACTATAATGGACACGGAGTGCCCAAACCTACTACTAATGGTGAAATATGGGTATTTAATAGGGTCAGTATAAGAAGTTGGTATAAATGAATGAATTTATTTTTATCATATCTAATGTTAATAATAATAATAATGGTCTGCTTTTATAGACATATACACAATACATTCCATTGTCGGTATACGACTTGCAAACTTGGATGGGGGCGCCTAGTATTTACGTATACGATTGTTCCAATGCAGGTATTATAGTAGATTCTTTCCAACAATTTGCCGAACAACACGAAAAGGAGTATGAGGTAAAAATGATATATAAATTTTTTCAAAGATTATAAATAGTAAGAAAGAAATATAATTATTAAGTGAGAGAATTTGTTATAGATGGAGAAACAACAAAATCGTGCGACTGGCGTAACGTGTCCTGCAGCACCTTGTTATAAGAATTGTATTCAATTAGCAGCATGTGCAGCTAATCAGATTTTACCTATGAACCCGAATCTACCTGCAGATATATTTACGTCATGCCTCACTACACCTATAAAAATTGCAATACGCTGGTAAGAATTTTTAACGTAAAATAATTAGTGTATATCTAATATATATATATATAATATATATTTTTCTGTTTTACATAGGTTTGCTATGCAGCCTACATCCAAATTGGTTCCCAACATATCGCTTGATCTCATTGACAAGTAAGATCATATGAAATTTTTATTAAATTTCATTGTTCTGTAGAGAAAACAGATGTAGAGTTATATAAATGTTTTTGTACACCTGGTCTAGAATTCCTGGGCAATTAACGGATAGGAGAACAATGTTGGGCGAGCTTAATTGGATATTTACCGCCATTACTGATACAATAGCATGGAATACCTTACCAAGAGGTAAGATATTTCGGCTAAGTTTATTGATGCAAAATAAAAGTATGAATAAACTAATTATAAAAATGTTTTATGTATAGATTTGTTTCAAAGATTATTTAGACAAGATCTATTAGTTGCCAGTCTCTTTAGAAATTTTTTGCTAGCGGAAAGAATACTTCGTTCTTACGATTGCACGCCAGTTTCTTCTCCGAAATTACCACCAACTTATCAGGTAAATTAATTTATCTTGATATAAAAGAATATGTTTACTGTAACGTTTAAATATACGAAAATTTTTAATGTTACTTGCGTTTAAATTTGGAATAAAATAATGTTTCCACATTTTTTTAGCATCGTATGTGGCAAGCTTGGGACATGGCGCTTGATCTGTGCTTGGCACAATTGCCAACGGTTCTGGAAAATGAAGACCGATACGTGCATTCGTCGTTCTTCGAAGATCAACTCACAGCTTTTCAAGTATGGCTCAATTTAGGATCGAAAAATCGCAGTCCGCCTGAACAGCTCCCAATTGTCCTCCAAGTGCTATTGAGTCAAGTTCATAGATTGAGAGCGTTAGAGCTGCTAGGACGTTTTCTTGATCTCGGTCCGTGGGCTGTGAATCTAGCACTTAGCGTCGGCATCTTTCCATATGTTTTGAAATTATTGCAAAGCAACGCCAGAGAACTTCGACCCTTGCTTGTTTTTATATGGGCAAAAATTTTAGCGGTGGATAATGTGAGTCCTTCACTTTCGCGTTATTATCCATATAATGTTGTGCATTATATATAGATTCGAATATTAAATGTGATTTTCTCAATTGCAGACTTGCCAAGCAGATCTTGTGCGTGATGGTGGCCATAAATATTTCTTATCTGTGCTGCAGGATACTTCTATCCCGGTAGCTTATATATTTTATTTNATTTTATCCGGTAATTATGTCCGGACTACAACGGTTAAAATTTCTCGTAACGAAAGTACGTTTAATAATGATTCCAGAGCGAGCACAGAACATTAGCCGCGTTTGTATTGGCCAGTATTGTAAACGATTACCGGCCGGGTCAAGTGGCCGCAAATCAGGGTAGTCTTGTTTCAATATGTTTGGAACAATTAGGAGATACAAATGCTTTGCTACGGCAATGGCTTTGCTTGTGCCTAGCGCGACTCTGGCATAATTTCGATAAGGCGAGATGGTGCGGTGTCAGGGATATTGCTCATGAAAAATTATTCACCTTATTAAAGGATCCCGTCCCAGAGGTGACTGTATATATAATAATTGCATATAGCTATGAATTTGTAGAATTGGACTTGTATCTATATATGTATAAGAGTTACATCGATTTATATATTTCACTTTTATTTATTTTATTTTATAACAAAAAGGAGTTTATTATTTAATTTTTTTATAGAATATATAATTTTTTATTTCTAACATGAATTTTATATAATATAATGAATCAGGAAATTTATAATAGTTTTATTATAACGTTATGTACGAATTAAAAAATTTAAAGAATTATTTGATGTAGGTGCGGGCAGCTAGTGTATACGCACTAGGCACATTTATAAACAGTGTTACGACCAGAAGTGAGCACGCGAATAATATCGATCAAATAATCGCTATGACACTTATTAATACAGTTTCTCATGATATGTGTCCATTGGTTAGAAAAGTAAGTCAGAATTGCAATTTGAAATTAAACTTTGGCAAATTATGGACAAATTATTACAAAATTATTTATGTAGGAATTAGTCGTGGCTCTCCAATGGATGGTGCTACATTTCGAGAATTCCTTCGTTACGCTAGCCATGGCCGAGGAGAACAGCCGAAAAGATCTCGTCGTAGAAACTCTGTCTCCATTCAGCGGTATGAGACGAATTAGCTCACGCGACAGATTGAAGATGTTGTCCCCTAATAATACATACACCGTAGATATGACTGATGGATTTGGATCACAAGATCGCATCAAGAGGGTATCGTCTTCGTCGTCCATTAGCAGCTTAGGTAAGAAATGTTGATTTTCGAAAAAATTTAAAAATCAAATAATACTTTCTGTCTGATTGTGAGCACTGGATCGAACAGTTATCTGCATTGATTCTTTCGTGTGTCAGGTAATAATTGGGAGTTCGTGAGGAAACCTTGCGAGTCACTTGGTAATAATGATTGGAAGTTTCATTGCATGTTCATATATAAAATGCTTTTTATTTTTGCAACTGCAATTTCCATCGATAGAATGTTTTTTTGCACAAGCTTTGTATATAATAGCCACATGTCTTTCTTTTTCTTTTTTTATAAAAATAAATCTTTATGATAGTGACGTTTCATGAATTTTATTTAAATTGTTCATCGCAGGTCACGGTTCTCTTGGAAACTTACCGAGTCTCTCTTATGGTAGTGTATATATGAAATTATGGCATGGATTGTGCAATCTCGACAATGATCCTCATCCGGTGGTCAGTGCTATGTCTCAAAAAATTACCAATCATATTCGTAATAAGGTATTAATATTTAACATATCACACTCTTAAAATTCAGTCATATAATTTTCGTCATGTAAGACATTATTAAAAATTTCAGGTAAAGGCATCTTCCACCCCTAAAGAAGTAGTTGAAACGAAAATCTCTTCGTCATTGTCCCTCCCGCCATCCCCCTCAAATCGGACTGGTTATTTGAGGTCGGTTAAGAAATATACCTTGTATAAAATACAATCTCTTATATAATTTTATCTCTAATTATTCTTTTTATATTAATAATAGTAAGGGAGAATCACCACCACCGGCTGTCAATTCTGGAACGGATCTATTGCGTTCTTCGAGAGTTTTAACTCACAGTAGTCGTACGAGGAAACCTGTTCCTAATACAGTAAGCATCAATTACTCTTTAGTTTTCTTTGTCTAAACCATTAGACAAAGCATCAATTACTCTTTAGTTTTCTTTGTCTAAACCATTAGACAAACATTAACTTTTGTGACCGACTCGAGATAGCAAAATAATGATGTACACATAAATCGTTTAAATTTTATTTTCCAAATAAATCAGTGCTGGGATTTATTTGTAACTTTCGGCCAGATTTCTCGACTCATGCCCGCTGCACCCACTCCTGCACAGCGCTTCATCTCGTGCGTGTGACAAATATAAAGAGATGATATGCGTCGCGAAAGTTTCTATTCAAATTTTATTGAATTTGATTTTCTAAGCCGCTTACATAAATTTACGAGAGATAAAATATTAACAGGAATATTAGAGGAATACCAGAGGAAGTAATTCGTATCATTATCGTCATTGATGCGAACTACTTCCTTTAATATTCCTGTTAATATTTTATCTCTCGTAAATTCATGTAAGCGGCTTAGAAAATCAAATTCGATAAAATTTCAATAGAAACTTTCGCAACGCATATTATCGCATTATATTTGTCACACGCACGTTCCTAAAGCGTCGCGACCGCCGTGGTCGCCACGTTTATTTGTTACGAGCGGCAGGAGGCAGCGGGCGTGAGTCGAGAAATCTGGCCGAAAGTTGCAAATAAATCCTAGTACTGAAATAAATTAAAGAAAATATTCCAAAAATGTATCTATTGAAATAATAAGACAAATAATAAAGAATTACTCTATAAATCATCGACTTATAATTTTAGATATCCGAAGAAGCGGACGAAGCACCTGGAGCTAAAACTCCTTTAACTACCTCTCAATTCGTCGAATGGAGTTGCGCGCAGTTTGCTCAGCCCGTTAGTTTAGAAGACGAAATGGACGATGTAGAGAGCAGACCATATCTCGAGCGAGAATGGCGGTACGAAACGTTTATATATGCATATATAAATGAAAGCCTCTACATCAATGCTAGCTTTTTAATTCTAAAATGAGTTTTTTGCATTTTTACATGAAACGTTTTACATAATTGTATTATACATAATCGCAGATTTATACGTAATGCGAAGCAAAGACAAGACGCAAGGGAGGAGCAACTACGTGCGCCACAAAATAAGATGGAATCGCAAGTGTATCACGCAAGATGTTCTCAGTCACCTCAAGTTTTAGTTTTTCATCCGTTCGAACCACATTTGGCCGTAGCGCTGAAAGATTGTTTTGGGTATTTAAATTTTTTCTCATCAATAAATTTGATATCTAAAATAAATAATATATTTAATGTATATATAAAGATTTTTTAATTAACATTTATTAAAAATTCTTTCAGTATATGGGATTATCAGAGTGGCACAAAGTTGACTTGTTGCACGAGCTATGGAAACAAATTAAAATCGCGCATCACGGCACTCGAATTCATCAATTCTCATGACTTGACTCTGCTGATGGCAGGTTCTGACGACGGTTCCGTACAAATCTGGAAGAATTACAGTGGTACGATAAGCCGAGATCCGATTCTACTTACGGCTTGGCAGGCGCTGGCGGACGTGCAACCAGCAACCAAGACTTCTAGTGGTACATATTAGAATATTTAAGATTCTAAGATTGTAAATTTATCTTTGAAATGCTTTTATATACATAACTACTGTAGATTATTTCAACAACTTACATTACTTTAAGAATTTTAATTTTCATAATAGATTTAATATTGCAGTGAATAATATTCGATAATATATTTGCAGTGACAGCACGACTCGTTACAAAATGGGAGCAGAAATCGCTCACTCTAGCGGTAACAGGTGATGTCCGCATTGTAAGACTCTGGGATGCGGAAACTGAATTGAAGAAGCAAGATATTCCTACAGGCGCCGATTGTTGTACTACATGCATCGATGTTGACGGAACAGGTTGATTATTTATCATTTTTTTGTTATGCTAATATAAAATAAGCATTTTATGTTTATTTTAAAATTTGTCCTGCAAAATTTTTTAGGTGCAATAATGGCACTAGGCTGCGGCGACGGATCAGTTCGACTCTTGGATCGAAGATTGCCTCCGGCAGAAGCAAGAGTTATGACTTGGAGGGAACATACCGCTTGGGTGTTAGGCACATTTTTAAGACAATCCGAGGGAGCAATGCAACTGTTTACCGGCTCTTCCACGGGCGATATAAAAATCTTTGACCTTAGAAAAAATTCCTCTGTGAGCACGATTCAGATAGCACCGGGTATCGCGGCATTGACCGTGCACGAAATAGCTGATGTTTTCGCCTGGTAAGCGCGATTATCTTTATCGTTTTTAATATTATTAGTAATATTTATATATAACTCGTTAATATAATCTTTATAGATTTTGTTAGCTAATTTCTTATATTATTTTAACGACGGTATCATTCGTGTTTTTTTGTTAGAGAAAGATATATGTTTGTTTCAGTGGTACCACGAATCATTGCATCAGCGTCTACAATATGCTGGGGCAACATCTCAATACGGTAAAATTCCATGAAGGATTTATGGGTACGCGGCTAAGTCCAGTAAGCTGTCTAAATTTTCATCCATACCGCGTATCTTTGGCAGCTGGTTTTGTGGACAGTACCTTCACGGTATACGAGCCACGTAGATGACTATTAGAGATGGAAGTCCTGTAAGATCCTTGTAGAATTTTGTAAATTTATAAAAGCGACTCACGTTCCTTTTTTTTTATGTCTTGCGTGAACGCCGCCGCGCCGTTGCGATATTATCGCATGAAGTTAGGGCTTCTTGCTCCCGGTGTTTCCGCGAGAGAAACACTGAATAATTCTTATGACGATGATAAAATAGCCTCCCTTTTCCTGCTATTTCTTCTCGCTGGAAAATCAATGATCTGCTTGCTATTTCGTAGTAAGAGATGGAAAGAGACCATAGTTGTAGCTTTTGTGATAAAAGTGAGAGAATGGGGATTAACCAAAGTATTTCGAGGCGACCAAAGAATAAGATACGATCTTAACCATCTTGGTATGATTTTCGCGCATAAGATAGTGACTGTCGACAAAACTTTGGTGTCCCGGGAAATGCCGCTGCATAATAATACATGTACATTGTGATAAAAGGTTAATGCGAGTTCATGTGTAAGCGAGAAAAGGATTAACGGATTAAAGAATTAACGAAAACTTTACGAAAATCATACGGTGAGATAAACTCATCTGTTGTGCCATATAATTCAGAATTAAGCTGTTTCCATACAGATCTTGATGTAACGAAGATATTTTAATTACCGAATCGAGCACGATGTGGCTGTGTAAATACGGCTCGCATTATATGCATTTTTATAAACTACGTGAGTGACAATTGTTGCTAGAGTATACATTTCGCTATTGTTTGTCGACATAATATTATCTTTTTGTTTTTAAATATTACTTCTATCATCGTGTTCCTGACCAATGAAATAATGTAGTTCCGTTTCGAACTATTTTAATCATTACCGGATACTGTACAAAACTCTGCTTAAATAAGTATAATTTTGTAAGTAGTAAGATTTTGACGCGAAGAACATATTTGTTACGTTTATATGTTTATTCCAATGGCAATATTAGATATAAACCGTATGTACCGTGCAATATTTATAGATCGATATTTGCCGATCTAGATATATACAATTGCAGAAATTTCAATATACTTTTATAAAGCTGATGAACAAGCGTGAAAATTATGCAGGGAGAGAGCGCAGAGCGCATGATGATTTTTTTGTACATGAATGTGCAACTTCCTAACAAAATTATACTTATTATTTATATAAGATTATTTTACAAAAGCATTTAATTGTAAACATTGTGGCTACAACGAAGCGCTATATCGTTTGGATCCTATTTCTCAAGAGCCATTAGAGAGAGATCAAGCTATGTTACATATGTTCTGTTAAGAATTATGTAAAATATTTAGAGATTACCGTGATTCTCCTTCCCCTGATGCATCAAACGGTATGTGGCAAAATGATTAGAAAATATTAATGATCGCGTCTGCGCAATTATATTATTCAAAAATAACAATGTATTTTAAACAATATGATTATTTAGTTCCACTCTCGATAAGCTGCTGCCGTTTTCGCGAAATACGCGTAATGTGCCGATACTCACGGGGACAGAAAGCAATTTAGCTTCTTTACGGTGCATAATATATAAGACAAGTTATTGCTAAGCTAGGAATACAAGTAGAGCACGTTAATGTTGTACGAGCAAAAATCGGTTATGTAACGATAAGTACATTGTAAATACGTAACAGGAAACTTTTTCTCGCTATAGGAAGAGAGGGAAGAGGTGCGAGAAGTGCACAGATAGCTTTGTAACACTTTATATTAAGCGATAGTTTTGTTATTGACACGTTGTCATAATCTGTGGTGCGATAAAGTGACGGAGATCGATGGATTTGCGCGTACGGTAATGTAAGAATTCTACCGATTTGTATAGATGTAGATGCAATATATAATGCCAGATGTACTTAATCGCTCACCGTCGATTGTGGAAATCATGCGTTCCTCTCTCTGGTTTTTCGCCCCCTTTTTTTTTTTGTTCTTATCAAAACGATTTGCCCGCTCTAGATTTCGTTACTAACGAATTTGGGCGTTAACATTATTCATTGCGTTTATTTTGATAAACGCCGTCTATTTTTAGTACATTTTATTGTGCCTGTTAAATTAGTCGCTCAACGCCCGTTTTTTGCCAGTAGCAAACAACTTTTACTCTTCGAGTCATTTCAATTCTCTACATTTCAATTCTCGCGTCGCATTTTGAATGATAATAATAAATAACAGAATTGAAAAAGAGAATAAAACTGGAATAAATCATACTTTAGTCAGGAAATCTAGCAGAGCTAGATTATCGCAGATATGTTGCTTTGGGAAAAATATATTTTGGCAGATTTTAAAGAAGAAAATGCCATAAATTAATAAAAAAATAAATAACGAGGAAACTTTTGATTTGAAAATTTAGTTAGTTATATAATAACATTAATTAAGTTTTAAAATTTAAACTTTCGAGAGAAGAAGGGAGGAGAGATTCGCGTGGACGCGAGATTAGAGTAGAAAGTTCAAATTTTAGCGCCATCAGAGATTACTAATAAATACATTGCAATGTAGCCACAACACTACAAACACAATCATCAATTTATTATCTTAAATCGCACAAAAATTTGAATTGTTCGAATTCTATAGTCTTGTACTTCTATGACTTCTTCTTTCCCTAAATTTTAGTTACATTTCACGTTTACGTCATATGCAAATGTGAATTTATAAAAGACATAGATTTAAAAAATTTACAATTCTGTTTTATCCGCATAACGATGGCAGACTTTGAAAATTTCTTTTTGGAAACTCGAATAAAAAAGTGTAAACAGTATAATTTCGGCAAGTTCAATCTCTAAACCGCTATAAGGCGTTTTGTTTTCTCACTCTAGCTGCTGAATCATGAGACGTATCAGTAGCGAGAGATTCCTCTTCGCGTAGCATACGCAAATAATTGGTTTATCGCGCGCAAACGCGGTATATCGAGATGTGAACTCGGTGAAATTATCCCGATTACTTTTTCTCGGTAAATAGTTCCACTGATAGCTGCTCCGCTCTATGATATGTACTACGTATATACAACGCGACGATCGCGCGCCGTTATATCGTTAGCTAGCAATAATAATCACGCTAAGAATTCGCAGACACAATTTAGGGGATAATGAGAGACAGAGAGAGAGAGAGAGAAAAAAGAGGCGACTAGGCAAGACCAAGCGTCTACTTGGATTTCGGCATTGTATGCTATTGTACATTTGTGTAATTATGTAATTGCCTCGTAGTAAAATACAATATGATCACGTTACGCCGATTTACGGTTTTGTGTAAATAACGTAAATTCGTAAAAATAACGCAAGTTTCTTTTCTCCCCTTCCTTCCCATCACGGTCGACACAGAGTATCAGTTACATTTCATCTATGTTATAATTTCGCACTCAACAATATAAATGTAATATAATCACATGTGTTGTATTACATTTACATTGTTGAGTGCGAAATTATAACATAGATGTAATGTTACTGATGCTCTGCGTCGACTGGGATCGTATGCAGCTATATGTTCAGACACCTACCGTTTTTTCGCAATCACTGCCATGGAAAAAGCACATTTTGGCCGATTTTAAAGAAGAAAATGTCATCAAATACAAAAATAATAAGTAAATAACGAGAAAACTTATGATTTGAAAATTCAGTTACATAATAACATTAATTAAGTTTTAAAATTGAAACTATAATAAACTTTGTGAGAAGCGAGGAAACTCGTAAGTGTATATCAATCGCCAGATCAATGTGGATAGCTCGCTCGAAATTAAATAGTCGGGCGATTATATTTAAAAACTTCTATCTGCAATTTTCTCTCGCCTTGTCGCTCGTGCGTTAACGGTGACGTACGCGGCTTATCGATGCGTACCTTACTTGGCGCGACGTGTCATTCAAGCGTGAATGTATCGGCGCGACCCGTGGAACGCATCCTGAGCGTCCGTTCGATGCGGAATGCACCGCGGGTGGTATCGCCGAGCGATTTCGAGACATTCAGAGTTGAAAGAGCCAAGTTGAAACGCCGTGATAAGGGCTTTTGTCTCGCTCCGTCGTGCCTGGCGTAGAATCGCCATGCGGATTGATCTTATCGATATTTCACCGTGACACGAATTCATCGCTATCAGCGATCGAAAACGTGATGCCATTCCATGCTGTTCTAACTGTCGATTTATGTGGACCCCACGACACGTTGCGCAAGACAGATGTCTCGAGAGCTAATTCATTAATTTTATTAACGAATTTGAATCCGCATGAGAACGATGATGCACCTTGTCGTATCATTTAAGCTCGCTCTTTTACGCATATTATGCCCCTTCGCCCTCCTTCTTTCCTGCCCACTTTGTCAAGCTGCACGTGCTCAAATATTAAATTTTCTAGATAAGATGAATCCTATATAATAGTTACATAAAAGAGATTTATGAGAATTCCTGTTTCTTTCTGACATTACGCGGTTCGCAATAAGTGCAGTGAAGGGTGACGACGAGTTTTAGATCCAAATTCATAGTCGTTTTTCCAAATCTTAAGACTTGAAAGATTTGAAAGATTTTAAGATTAAGAATTTCTTAAATCTTAATCGTCTTTTTAAAATTGTAGAGCTGATCTTGGCTGCTTTATATTCTATGGTTCAAAAAAGTAAGAAAGCGCGCGAGAAAGACGAAAAATAATTACAAAATTTAATTACATTTACTTAGATACATTTAATCACTTACATTTTTAATTTACATATTAAAAGTTTTTTCCCACTAATCTTCCATTTTTTTAATCAAATTATAAAGCAAAGAAAATCAACTGTGCAATTTAAAAAGACGATTAAGAAGTTCTTATAAGTTTTAAGATTTGAGAAACGACTATATCTACTTTTCTATATCAAAATTTTAGAAAAAAGTCTTAGATAATATTTAAAAAAGACTTATGAGATTTCCTATTTCTTATGATACAGTCCGCAATAAGCGCAGCGAAGGACGACGATGAGTTTTTACGAGTATAAATAAAAATTCAGAAGAAATTCTTAACGCGGTCGTACTCTCTAAATTTTTTGGAGTGAAATTTTCACTCCAATACAATAAAGTGAATTTCACTCCAATACAATAAAGTGAAACACTCTAACATAAATAATGAAAAGTTTCACTCTTTTGAAGTGAGATTTCACTCCAAGAAATTTAGAGAGTAGGCTGATTAGAGCTGCGTTCAGAAATTTCATTCGGGTAAAATTTTTATTTTTTTAAGAATTTAATAAAGATAGAAGGATAGAAATTTCACTCGAGTGAAGTTTCTGAACGCAGCCTACGTCTCGCGTTAGAAACTTTTTTTTTGTATTCTCCTGCGTGACGGATTGTCGCAGCGTGAATGACTGTCGAGGATTTCGTGCATTTTCTGCACAAGTATTCGAGAAGATGCAGATGGAGGTTAATGGCCTGATGGGCGCTACATGACGACCTTATTTGCACCGAAAATATTTGCTTTCGCTTTCATATTTTAATCTTATCTGCCCTAGTTTTAAAAACTTCCCGCTATTCATAAAGCGATCATTATTCATATCGACCAACTTTATTAGAGAGGAGTTCTCTTCATTAGATAAGCTAATTGTAAGACTCAACAATCTGATACGGTCGACAACAACGGTTACTTCACATTTTTCATCAAATAGATCATTAAATGAGTTAAGAATCAACAATCTGATACGACAATGATATTTCCCATTTTTTATCAAATAGATATTATTCCGAGTACAGATTTCTCGATTTGCGTTTTTGAAAAACGCAATTCGAGAGAAGAATAAAAATCAGATGGAAACAATATCTTTTAAAATATTTACAATATTTAAAGAAATAAACATAATACTTTCATAATGATAAGTAATTAATTATAAATGTTCTTTCGTACTTCTATTATCTATTATTATTATAAAAACGCAGGGGCACGGACATGGGTAACGTACATACATACACACTGAGAGAATTGTTTTGTATTATGAACCAAAAGTTTTGTTGATACATACTCAAGAAATTTATTTAGTTGCTGTAAACAAATATGTTATTTCCTTATATCTCGTTAAGTCGTTTTGGTTTAGAGAACAAAACAGTTTTGTTCTCTAAACCAAAACGACTTAACAAGATGTAAGCAAATAACATATTTGTTTACAGCAACTAAATAAATTTCTTGAGCATATATCAACAAATCTTTTGGTTTATAATATAAAACATTTCTCTCACAATCAGTGCAGGATCATAAACCTTTCAATATAATTGTCACAATTGCTGTTTTTACTATAATAACGAAAATTAACATAAAAAATATATAAGCAACATGTACATAACGTTATTAATTTAAACGTTCCATTACAACAATGTATAATCATTGTAAGAAATTAATTATTAAACACGTATATTCCACGTGTTCATAATTGAAGCATTTATGAACTCGCACGTATGTGTGTATATACATGTCTTTTGTTGCGTACAGCTGCGTGAAGTCAGCGGTCGTCACAGCTAAGATTTCTCGATCGAGTTGATTCGCGGGCCAGCATCCAGAGAGACGGAAGAGCATTGGGTAGAGGGGTTGGGGAGAAGCGGGAAACGAAGCGAAGAGTGGGGAAAGCGTGGCGCGGGGCCACCAAGTCGTTCGCCGCTCAGTTCACCGCGCTCACGCTCGGCTCCGTTTCAGTCAATTTCGAGTCGGGTCGCGCGAAGGTGTTTGTGCGCGCGAATGTTGTGCGCCCGCCTATGCTTATGAAGCGGCAACGACACGCGACGTTCGCCCTCTCGCCGCTTCTGTGCACCTGACTGCACGCGTCTCGAGTCAGCTGTCAACCGTCGCCGCAGATTATTGACACTGTCGGCGACGACGACGGCGACGACGACGACGACGACGAAGACGAAGAACTAGAGACACCTGAACGTTGCCATCGTAATCGAGCGCGCGCGGCAAAATGGATCGATCGTCCAGGTTAATTCTGCGAAAGCTCATCCTAGATTTCCTCTGCGTGTTTGTCGGTAAGTCAATTGTATCAGAGATTCGCATGCGTATTGTGAAATCGCCACATTTGAAACCCCTTTTTTTTCGGGTGACAGGAGATACGCGTTACAGTTTACAGGTCGAGCGGCCGGCCAGTCAGATTGACGGCCGAGGCGCCGTGCGTCCTGGGTATGCGCGCGGCTCGTTTGATCTCGTCCGACCGCGCGAAGTGAGGGTGTAACCTCTAAATTGGCAGGTGCGTTTCGTCTGTGCGAAAGCACCGTTTTTTTCTCCGCGCTGTTGTTGCGATACCAGCGCGGTTTCCGCGAATTGCCCCGACGGACATTCGCGTTGGCGAGATACGGAGGAGAGCGAGAGAGAAGAGAAGGGGAGAGGGGGCGAGAGAGCTATTCCATTTCGAAAGTACGCGGGATTTTAACTCTTAGTGCTGTGCATTCCAGCGCAGCACTTAGGCTTTAATGGAATCCCTTAATTTATACCACGAGAGCTCTAATGGTCCTAATCTTGGGGTTACTTAAAGGGTGCTTTCTCTAGAGGGAAGAAATTCTCAAGGTATATAATAAACTTTAAACTAAATCTAAGGAAAAGCCATGTATACACACTGTTAAAACGAATATCACACATTTTTTGCGTGTGATATGTGTGTCCTTCGTTTTAAGTCTATGAGTGAGTGAATTTTTAAAAAGTGTGTGATATAACACTTTTTAAAAATTCACACACATAGGACTTTTATGGTTTTAAGTCTTTGTCTTAAATCAACGCACTGTTTTATGTCTTAAAACATGATAAGTTAGCTATTCTGCTTAGGCCCATAGACGTCTTAAAACGGGAGACACACATCACACGCAAAAAGAATGTGATTCACATTCGTTTTAACAGTGTATGTATTTGGATTTTTGCATACTAAATATTTAGAAGAATTTTAAGTCTCAGAAGGTAAAGTCGCCAAATTTTATTAGCTATTCGGAATTTATTTAAATTTTTGAAGAGCTAAAACTTATTTAAATTTATCAGGCGATCTGCGATATGAGAAACTGGAAGTAGGCAGTTTTTATGTTTAACACAGTTAATAAATGTAAATTAATGCACATTGCGTCGCATAATAAAAGTAAATTCCCACCAAATTACACTTGCCAAACTTTTGTAAAAAGAATTTAGCATTTAGATATTTTTATTTCATTCTAGATGATTAAATTACGGCGTTGATTTACGAAACAATATGTTAGCATGCGATACATCGCGGCAATTCGTACATCCCGATACGACCGCGTACGTGGATTAATGATAACATTAATAAGTAGGAACAATATAAGCGTACAGATAATGTCCGAAGAAACAATAGATAAATCGTTCGAATGTGTTAATAGATTAACACTCGAGTCGGCGCGATTTAAGCCTAAATACGTGTGATTTCGCTTCGCGAGGGGGAGAGAGAAACACATTCCACTTTTCTATCATTATCAATTCTCATCGTAATAGCGACATGACTGTTGGTTGATGCAGCACGCGATGTTTCACGGAAATATAATACATCTCGCGAATGTGCATCCTGTAAACACGGTGTATAGAATTGGCATAGTTCGATCGATATCATCTCTCCGCGGTGACACAGTTTCGCGATTCAGAGAGACGATACGGCGCCTTTACCTCGGTGAAATTGCGGTACTGTGTAACTATGTTAACGTTTCGTCACTCCCGTTAAAATATCCAGTTCACCGCGCAACTATCTGTATTGTTTTCAACGTAAGAACGTGCACGAATTATACGACTTGCTTGGAAAAAATAAAAGTATTGTTACATGAAACGAAGAACTTTATTATTATTTAAATTATTTAAAATAATAGAAAGAGAGAGAGAGAGAGAGAGAGAAATAATAAAAAATGAATAACTGAAAGATTGTGAATTGTCATTTTTTCGTGTTTAATAATACTTATGAGATCCACTTCAATTAATTACAAAAAATTTCAAAATTTTATTCGATTTTGATTACCTTTTTAATCGATTTCTAATTTATAGAATTTAATTCATATCGTATTTGTATGGACGATAACATTTTTTTTTTATAAAGTAACTAAACCGTTTTAAAATACACCTATTTTTCCTCATTTTGTATGACGCAATTTTATCATAACTGCAAGGAAATTGTGTGGAGCCGCAAATGGTTTCGCGAAGTTACGACTACGATATCGGAAGACAAGGTCTCTTATGTTTCGTTTACATAACTTGTATTTCAGAAATACGTATTTTAACAACTGGTTATACTACTTTTGACATGCGAACGACTTTTGCCATTGCTCACCAACTCATTTATTTCTTCCAACTGTTATCTTTTCAAGTTGTTATGCAAATAAAAAGATTATAAACTTTACATTTACTTTATCGATACTTTATTGAATATTTATCGATTAAATAGTTTCTCTCGTATATATCTTACAACTATGATCAGTTACATAAATGCCATTATCTTAACAGATATCCCGCTTACCTTGAAAAAATGTAAATCTAATTCTGAATTTTCATGATAAATTTTAATCTTATAAAAATATGTGCATCAATTTGTGTGGTGTATATATGTGTAGTATATGTATTCATATATGTATTATTCTAGATCAAAATTGTATCTGAAGATTCATATAAATTCTTATTTATATCAAGATAATTTTCACACATTGAGAGCTGTATAATGCGAATAATGATTCAAGTTTATTAGTGAGAATGTTGTCCGAGAATAGTGTGAATCTTGATATCTAAAAAATTGAATTTCTTTCTTTCTTTTTCTCTATCCATGAATTTGTTAATTCGAATTTAAATTATCCATTGGGGAAATCAAAAACAAATTGCACACTAGAGCGTGCCAAATTGATCGAACATTGTATTATTTTTATGATTTTTTTAATCACAGCACACAGAATAAAGACAAATATATATATCCGAGTTTTCAGTATGCTATAAAATAAGAAATGTCGTCATCGCCAAAACATCTTATCAGTCGTGAATTGATGAAATAATTCTTTCTTATCAAAGCGGCAGTTTCGATAAGTGAATTTATTTTTCTTTAAAAAACATTGTTTTATATTTCTTTCAAAATCAAGCCTTGACTTTTGTTGCGAACATACATTTTATCGTAATTTATAATATATTTTGAAAAAGGAGGAATGAAGAAACATAAATTTTATGAAGCGCATCATATAATAAAAAATATTTTTTTTATGCATAAGAATCATATTATAAACTTAATCCTTGTATTTAAGTTATAGGAATTTTTTTATTTATAAAATTTGGAAAGGTTGAAAGTAACTGTGCGATTATTAATGAAAAATTTGCAAAGTCCGGATTCAAGAATGATGAAGTGGCAATTTTTAATCGTTGCACGACACTGTTTAAGTTGTGAGTTTGCCCGAATCAAATTAGACGACCCGATTAGGTTGCACTTGTGTTGGCGCGTCGTGACGCATTTTCGTAAAAAAAAATCGCAAGAGTAGCTGCGTAAGCCGCATTTTCTGAAGCTTACATGCAGGTAAAAATAAACGTGTAGTAAGCAATTTAATACGTCCGTCACGATCCGCGATGAAGGGACCTTGAGTCTTTCTTCTCTTTTTCTCTGTAGGAACAGAGAGATTAATATATTTTGATTGAGAGATTATAATATTTTTATGGACAGATAACACACATGTAGAATGCAGGTCATTCTTAGAATCAATTGCTTAGAATCAATTGCTTAGAATCAATTTGAACTACAAGGTTATTTTGCCGCGCCGTTTTTCCTTTTAAACGCAATGTGTTACGCGAAACCTGACCATTTTTCATTCGTCTGGCTCAATAATCGGATCCTTTCAGAGTTCGTTAAGAGCTGGCGGTCTCGACCAGTCGAAAGGAAGAGGCTGTGAAAAGGCTCAAGCTCACGGCACTTGTATGCCCTGTAAGGCAAGTGTGTATCGAGTCCATTCATGGAGAACTAAGCCGATTTCTTCCAATTTGGTAACTAGTCCCGGGATCGTGCGCGCTTTGCATTCATAAATATGCATAATTATGAAATTAGATTTTTTTTGTTCTCTCTTTTCCAAATATATCAGTTCAATTATTTATTATTTGCCTGTTTTTGTAAAGAATAATTCCTTCGTGGGCATTGATGAGAGAAAAATATAGTTACTTTTGAACCCAATCATAATTTTATAATATTTCTAACCATAAATATGATTAACTTAACTATATGCATTATTATATTAATCATAATTATCATTAGAAATATTATAAAATTGTGATTGGATCCAAAAGTAACTGTATTTTTCTTTTAGTTCATATAAATAACTAATACCATCTCAAAGTAGATACTCTGAGGTTTAAAATAATTACAATATATTAATTAAAACCCAAGATTTAATTTTGAACAAAAAGTTGAAAAACACGGTTTTTTTATTTAAATTAAAATATTATTGAAACATTATTATTTTTCTTAACAAATCGAAATGCGTTTAGATAAAATGGGATGTTCACTCTATATTTAAAAAAATGAATTTTTTACGTTAATTAAAAACTCAGATATTTGAAAAAGACTTTGACTGGGTCAAAATGACACAGTGTGCTCTCCGCTGGGGTTCAAAAATATGTGTCCCCCCAGGGATTAAAATTCGATCCTTTTTTTTTCTTGACCAGACGGGCACAAACGATAAAATTTTGCACGGCCATGAAGAGGTTAATAATAAAAAATTTTAGCATAATCGCTCGCATAATTTTCGCCTTCTTCTTTTCTCACTTTAATAGGCTCAAGATTTATGGTGTTTGTATTTCGTAGTTTTTCATTCCTTATGGATCGCAAATTGTTCGTAAGCAGATTTATGAGGGCGATTCTCAGCGTGATATATAGAGTAGACCCAAACGTTCCGGCCAGACTTTGAGATCTTACAGGAAATTTAATTTTGAATAAAAAGTTTCCTATAAACATATTTTCTATATAAATATTATAAGTTTCTATAAAAGTTTCTTGTAAACATGCTTCCCATAAATAAGTATGATATTATTGTTGTGAGGTATGATATTTTTATCATAAATATGTAAAGAATGTTTATTATGACAAGTCTTACACGTTAAATTTTTTCAAGCTTCTTGATAAATTGAAAATTATAATGTATTTATATTTAATCACTATAATAAAATATAATAAAATTATTTTATATCGATTAATGTTAACGAAACATAAAAGATATTGTAAAAAGATAATTCTAAACTTTGATCAATGATTAGAGATAAATGAAATGAGATAAATCATAAATAATAAAAAAATATTTAAAATATTTTTTTTCGGGAATTAAAAGGGAAATAATATTCCAAAATGGAATACGGTGAAATCGGACACTTCACTCATGAATACAGGCAACGATTTCACATTGAGTCATCACCATTAACAATGACGTACATACAAATTTGTAATGATGACAAAACACAAGCTGTATTAAATAGGTGTCAAGGTCTAATCTAAATTCATCGGTAGAATAATGCATGTCCACACAAAATATACATACTAAAAATCTTATCTCATCTCTATATTGCGAGCAAATACACAACGTATCTGCATTGCATCCGTGTAACAATTGTGTACAGCTTAATTACGCAAAGATAATCAAAGTACAATGAACTTTCTCCGTTCTTACAAATTTTGTAATAATAGTGTCGACATTACATTTACAAGATTCTTGTAATGTATTTTACGATATTTCTGTATTTTACGTTCTCTGACTCTCTCTCATAATTTCTTTCATAAATATCTTTCATATATGTTTATAATACACAAATTATTTCCAGAATTTTTCGAAATTTTCAATCATAAACTTCGTATTGTCATTGACTTCGTACATTAATCGTCCTTGGCCCTTTTCTGTCACGTTACGCTTGACAGCACACTAATGATAATTTTTTCTTATTATATAATATAAATGTGTATAAGATGCAATGAGCCATAAATGGGACGCAAGTTTCTTTTACGGTTCGTTTCACACTTGTCTCACAGCGTCAAAAGACGACTGCCAGATGGTCCTTATGGTTATGAATTATTATTATGAAATATATTTGAATCTGATGTTGCGTACTTTCAAGCAAAAATATCGAATTATTTTTATTACACGTTACCACGAGTGATACTATATTTTTGTTATTAAGAGCATAATTCGTGAAATTCTTAGTTCAACTTTCTAAGTTTTACCGTTAGAAAGAGTTAATATGAAATATCGATCACGTCGATACGTGGCATTTTTTTCCAGATTGTAGGTAATCACGTTGGAATTTTTCGGGAGCGCAATTTGGCTTGCAAAACAGCCGATGAGCTATATAAATAATAAGCAATCATGCGAGCTATTATGTTAGTGGCTGTGCGGTAATGTGTATTACTTCGCTCTTGTTGAAAGGTGTGTCACAATTATCTCAATAACCGGCTGCGCTCGTGATTTTCATGTATTGGTGTACCGTGTGCAAATAAATTTATGGACCGATAGATAGTCCATAATTTCTCGATGATTTTCCATAAAATTGCGCGTTTAAACTTTTATTTATGCATCGATGACAAGTACGACTGAAAAAAACCTATCGATAATTAGACAAACCATTTTCGTTAACGAGCCTTAATAGCAGTGTTTGACCTTCCATACTGATAAGTCTTACATGAGAAATGCATCGATGCATAGTTGCAAATGTGCATGATAGAAATTACAGTAAATAGCGGAAATTTACTGTATAATGAAACTGTTGAGTAATAACTGTCGTCAAGAAGTAAGTTAAAATAACTTTATATATTTCCATGACGTATCACGTTATAAAAATGAATATAAAATTAAATGCAATTATATTTATATACTTATAAATCTTTAGATAAATATCGAATTGTAGTTTATAAAATGAATATCATTATGAAAATATTTTTATTAAAACGTATTTAAATATATAGAATATTTAACGTTAAAGAAGCATAAATTTGATACAAGATATAAATTATGAAAGCATGAATATAAAAAAATAGTATTATTTTTAAAAAATTGCTATGATTTTATTTCAATAAAAAATAATATTTTCATGATAATATTTATAGATAAGCGAAAACACATTTTAAATTAAGAAGTCATCATAAATAATAATTGCCTATACCAAATAATTGTTTATTTTCCCTAAATTTTTAATCAAAGCAATGATTATAGCAATGATTATAGCTATATAAAATTTATTCAATTTATGAGAAATGTAATTATAAAATACAATAGATCTATCTATAACCTATATCGGAAGCATCTGCAATCTATATCGGAAAAGTTTCAATTTAACCGAAGATTAAAGGGTATCATTGAAAGTCAGTTGGATGAATGTATCAAACGCATACCATCTTGATTGGTAGTCACAACATTATCGTTCGTCATACGTCAGTAACAGTAGCAGTAGTAACAACAGCTGTACAGCAAGTGCAATGAATTGCATATTAATTTGGAGTTCACGAGACAATGTTCAATCCTGATTAATCATGTCGTTACATAGATCAACTCGTCTCGAACAATGACATTATTACTATATGATTGTTGTCGAGTGATCAGCGATGTAACGAGATTGTTTTCTTCTTATGTTTCAGTGGGCATTTCGGTACTGATGTTCTTCCTATTCGGCAAACCCTACAAACGCGGTTTCTTTTGCGACGATGAGTCACTCTATCATCCGTATCACGAATCTACGGTTACGAGCACGATGCTGTACGTCATCGGTCTTTTTCTTCCCATATGCACGGTGAGTCACCTTGCGTTTGCGATTGTGACTGTGATTTACGCACGCGATACAAGACACGTGAGGAATCACCTGACATTACAGCGAGATTCTTATCTTTTTTATTGCGATTTTTTCACGTGTATTACTCGCCTGTACAACGCATGTAAAAGTTCACATTTGAAATATAGCCACCCTTTAGTAAGTTAATTTAATGCTAGATATTTCTCACCAGAGAGGAGTAGTATTTAATTTTCACGAGGAATTTGCATGACATTCGCTTCTTCTCAGAGACTTTTACTTTAAAGAAATTACGTGTTTAATATATTTATAGAAACTATATTATATCCTTGCAATTTTTTGGTAAGCTGAATATTTTTTTACTCGTATGAAATGTCATAAATGTCACTATTATCTTGAAACTTAATTTATTTTAATTGATGTTCTTTATCAATTTGAATGCGCAAAAGTTTAACATTTGTATTAAAAATAGTACTTATTTATATTAAAAAATACTTCTTGTCGTATAATACGTGTCTTGTATCACTTCTTGATTCTTCTGCGATACGCATTAAATCATGAATCTGAAATATTACAATAATAATAATGAAATATTACAATAATTATCTAACGTGTCGGTTTAGAAATTCTCTATTGACGTCAGGCAATACTCCAAATATTAGAAAATCTATTGTAACATCTTTGTCACTGTCACAATTCTATGACAATGGCGACACATTTGAGTTGACACAATGATCAGTAGCAGATGCTATCGCTAACGATTCGAAGGTGCCCTGTCGCGTGCCGTTTTTAAAACCCTTATCCTTTTAAAAGAAGGGATGACAGAGGTGGCGTCTAAGAATACGAGAGATACACGAGCGATGGCTTGTGCCTCGCTGCCTGCACATGTGAATAGACTAGCGGGAAATGAGTGCTCCCGTTTTCGGTGCTCGTGGGAATCAATTTACGATATGTGGAAGTGGTTCATGCGACTCGCAACACGTGCACCATCCAAGTATATTTGCTGAGAATATAAGGAGAACATAAGCTGTCAGAGAATGTACAAGGGGAAGGAAGAAAGTGAAAGAGACGGAAATTATATCTATTATCTTTATCGTACATATACCTCTATTTGCATTCTTGAAGATTGCACTTTGCCGAATAGAAACGGAGCAAACGGAGCAAACGGGCTTGTCGATTCAATTGAAGTCAACAAAACGGTTTACGATTTACTGTTCATTTACAAATAATTCTTCCTTTTTCGCGATGTATCTTCATCACGTGACTTCGTTTCCAATCGGCACGTTTCTGTAGGTAGTTTGCGGCTATTTATAAATTTCGCGTATTTTCTCTTACTCGAATGTTTAGAAATCTATGCCATTCAGCTTCAGTGAATACCTCGAATTTCCTTCACACTGTAAATTTCTGTTATAATATTAGAATTTATTCTATCGTTCCAAAAATAACTTTCACTGTATCGGAAGAATAGAAATAAAAAAAATGAGTTGGTTTAATTTTGTTATCTTTAAATTTGATGTTACAATATAAGAAACTTTTTATCTTACTTCATAATTCTAAAATTCTTAATTCTAAATTTATATCATAATCAAGTTTTAATCAAAATTTCTTTATAACGTATGAATATAATGTATCATTTGGGCCTATTAACAGTAAATTCTTAATTTTTAAATAATTGATTTTTTAATATCTACTTTATTAAGAATAACCAGGCAATTGTATGGTCATTTTAAATAATTATTTATCTTGGTACTTACTTTGATAATATTAAATCCTGAAAATATGCAGCTAATTACGTGACATATCGATGTAATTGTTTAAATTATTAAAAAGAATTTTAATTTTTGTCCTATTACTGAAATTAAGCAAATATTTATATTATTTATCAAACGAATATTGTTCTTTGTGTCATAAGGCATAAAATAATTTCAATCTTGCTTTTTTATCTTGGATGAAAATGAAGAATTGAAAATTATTGCCATAATCAGATTCATATGAGAATAAAATGCATCGTTTTTTGTTTTGTTCCTTCTTGCTGGTGTTTCTCATTTCGGCTACGAAAGTCTTGCAGCTCTTCAGACATCAGGTGCCCACTCTGCTTTCTCTCGTCTGTTCTCTTCTCGACCGTCGTGAAGTTCAAATTAACGCTGTCACCGCGGGGCAAATAATTTCAAGCGTCGTGCATAATTCAAAGCATGTGAGATTGCATGCATACATGTGTATATGAAAAAAGTAAAGAAAGAATAAGAGAGGGAATGTTTTAAATAATTTTTCTAAGTAAAAGAAAAATAATTGTATAAATTAATAACATTCGATAATAATAAATGATGATAATAAAATCAATATATGAAGTTAAAGAAAACTATATATTATGTCAATTACGTCTCGTTATCTTTTAACTTTGCTATTTTCAGCTATTAAACAATTATGGAATTATCGCAATTTTGAAGTAATCTCATATTTTCCGCAATTTGATACAAGAATATCTAATCAGTCTCATCAGGACTAGCCGTGTAACGTTCTGCTCGCACGCCTCATAAGCGCTTTCTCGCGTGACCATTATAAATCTAGCAGATATAATTGCTAAAATGAACGGTAAACAGCGTCTATTCAAGTAATAGCTTTGCCACGTTATGCTGTGTGTGTCTTTCTCTTTTTTTTTTCGCGGGATATAGTCACGCTTATTTACATAACAGCACGAAGATGAAAGAGAATCCTTCTCCTCGATCCCATATTCGTCTTTACTTCGTTAAGCGAACGTATTTTATGCTAAAAGAAAATGGGAAGTGATTATATCGCGCGAGAGAATACAGCGCGCTGTTAATTTAACGCGATAAATCGCACGCTCGCGTGCGTGAGAAATCGTCGTGATCAAAGCCGAAATAAATCTCAGCCCTCTTATTTCGTGCACGTGGGATTACACACGTTATAATGAGATCCGTATTGCGATTTCATAGAATTTCTTGGAATGGACAAGTCTTTCGAGGAAAGATCCAGTTATCTAATCATCTATCTATCACGCAAGATACAATCCTGCAAAATGCATAAAATCTAAATTAAATCTAACTATTAAGCGAAAATTATTTGTTTAAAAACATAAAAATCATAATTTGAAAATTCTACTAAAATAAATATAAAACAGTTAAAATAGATACACATGATTTTACATTTAAAATTATGTTTCAAACCTATCTGAACAATTGCGACAAGATTTAAGGCTAATTTATTATTTCCTGAGGCTTCTGACATTTTGACCACATAATAAATAGATTTTACGACGGTTTATTTGTATCGTCAATTCTTCTTTGACATTGGAGCCGTCTCTATTCAGCATCTCTCTTATCTCCTTTGCACCTTCTACTTTGATGTTCTTTGGTGCGGTTTTATACGTTTTATAGGTATACGCATTCCTGTACCTGGACGCGCAGCAATCCGAGAAGGGTTCACCCCTTCCTCCCGTCCTTCTCAAGTCTCTCGAAATCCCGTGAGTCTCTCACTGATTGTGAGCCGGCTACCTTTATTATCTATCTCTCCCTATTCACACTCACAGGGAAAACAGATTGTTCACGCTCTACACGATATATTCCCTCGGGACCAAAGAAAGATTCAGGTAGAAGCAGGTAGGAAGAGCGGCCGCGCACTCACCGTCGTATTTCATTCACGCATGCCTCGTGAACTTCGGGCACGTCGTATCACTAGGTGGACCTTTATCCGGGATCTGGCCTAGTTAACTGACTCGCTTTGGTCAGAAGCATAACAGATCGGTAGTTTCGAGGGAGGAGAGAAAAAAAGAGTTTGAGTTTCTCTCTCATGAACTATAACACGTTTTCTATCGAGTTTCGAGATTTTCTTGCGACCTGAAAAGTTTTTACAAAATGCTCTTGAAATTTTGTAAAACATTGAAAAAAATTGTATCAGACCTTTTGAACAAGTTGTCTCGAACATATCAGATGTCTGGGTAGTGATTTTTTTTCACAAAGCTAAATCTGTTTTCTTTTAAATTATTTATAACAATTATTAAATATAAATTCTTTGTAAGTTATTTGCAAATATGTATATAAAGACTGTTAAAAAAATATTGCAACGAAAAATTTTCGAATGTGTCACAAACATATTAATAAATCAAGAATTATAAATATAAATAGATATTCGATTAAATATAAATATAAATAGATATTCGATTATGACTTTTGAATTTTGATTTTTGAACTTATGTTAGATGATCATATGGGAGTACTTTCACTGGAGGCATTTCTCGGGAAACGCGCATGTGCTTTTTGGATACACCATACCTCCATGGGTTTGGAACGCTTATCAAAAGGTTCGTATTATCAATTTTAAGAGTTATTTGTGTATTTCTTAAAAATGTTTAATTTAGAAAAATAAATTGAAAGAATCATATAAAATTACTTCAAATTTTTATTCTCCTCTAATTTTCTAATTTCTAATTAAAGTTATGTTAAAAATTAATTAATCTTTCAACTCAACGTCAACTCAAATNAATCAATCAACAAAAATCTTTTTCTAAAAATAATGTAAACTTAATTATAAAAAAAAAACAATGTAATATTCGCAGGTTGGAGTGTTTGGTTTTGGTGCAGCCTGCACCGTTTTAACCACGGATATCGCCAAGTACACCATAGGTCGGTTACGGCCGCATTTCATGAAGCTCTGTATACCCAATATTAACTGCAGCCTGCCCGAGAATCAACACAAATATATCGAGGATTTCCACTGTACCGCAACGGGAATCTCGCCCAAGCTGCTAAAGGAAGTCAGGTAAGAGATCTGACGAGAAACATTCCTGAATTTCTCAACAGCTTAAAGAGAGATAGAGTATCTTGATCTGCGGCAACACAAATTATCTGGTCTGGTTGATCGTAATCCTACATGTTTCGAAATGTGTTTATCCGCCGTTATGATCTTAGGACTTAATTATATATTTTCCTTTTTTCTATTTTAAACAGTAAAAATAGTCTATTAAGTATATGAAAACTAATCAAATGTATTAGGAATATATTAGGCATATTTATCAATTTATTAAATATATGAAATAAAATTAATAATTCCGCGATTTTCTTCATTCAAAAAATCAATCTTTACTGATATTAATCGCTACCAAGATAGAATTTTCCTTTTTTTTTTTAAGTTTTATACGTGCATATCCAATCGGGGAAAAAATTTTTTTTTTACACCGCAATCACGTATGAATCGTGATGTGAATTTGTTCGTCGCAAATCGTTAAAACCTAATTGTGTAGAATTAGGTGATACGGTCGGTGTTATATATGGTTTCGGTATACACATTTTGCGGTTTCTTCGCAGCTTTATTCTCAGTCTCGTTTTGCGGTCGGCAGCAATCAGCCGGCATCGACGGATCCTCAGGGCAATACCCTGAAATGATGGTGTTCGACAACACGAGCCTGAGACAAGCTGCTTAGATCGCGTGACGGTAACAATTGCGCCAACAATTACAGGCGTGGCGCGCGATTGAACGAAGAAGCGAGAACGGATCGTTGTATTTCATTATTTTTACTTTATTAATGGTCTGCGGACTTTGTGCTTGTGCTGTACATACGAGACAAGTTTATGAACACGAGACGAAACGATAATTTGTGATAATCTAAGGGAGCACCCTTGGGGCAGGTGGAAGGGGACGGAGAAAAAACGGTCGTGATTGTCGTTTGTCGATTCGATTCGCCTCTTGATTTTCATTAAACGAATTATTGAATTATCAATTATTTGCTCGTTTATCCGGTTTGTCTTATCGAGTTATTTATATGCGTTCCTTTTAATTATAGCAGTATTCATTTATTTGTATTTCTTTTCGTAATTTTGAAATGAAATATCATTGAAAAATGTTGATTCAAAAATTTCAAAAAATATTTAAAAAAATAGAAATAGGGTCAAATTATTTCATTAATATGATAAAAAAAGAATCTCTCTCTCAAAATTACAAAAAAATAGAAGTAAACTTAAATTTTAATTAAGAATTTTTCAAATGTAGTGAAATTTATTTCTTTGAAATACATCTAAAAAATATCTACAAACATTGCTGATATTTAATGCATTGTTTAATTCAAGTAAAATTCAAGTCTTCATGTTTTCTGAATTGATTATTTCGCGTGTGCGTCCATTATTGTTGACCGGGTAGGGAAACCTTTGCGCATTCCGGATATACATACCCCGAAGGCCAGTTTTAACGGATACGGACGCGCGTACACAAAAGAGCCACGGTAGCGAATGACAATGAGCAACGCTCTGCCTGTGGGGTTTGCCGACACGATTCGCATGAGCGAGATTCATGCCGGAACGTGTAATTCTTTCTTTTCTTTTTTCTCTTCCCCTTAGCTAACGGAAATGCTGATTATACACTCGAATTATTCGCGTATACATCTTTTTTTGTCGCCAGTACAATAATGATCGGTAATTCGAAAATTAATGTGAAATTAAATGTGAAATGTAATCAATGATATCAAAGAAGATAATTAAATCGTTAAAAATCTTATTGTTAGATTCTTTCAATTTTACTGGATTAAATTTTCTCATTTTTCATTGAATTTTAACAAATTCTTACAATTCTTTCATTGTTAAATACTATCGTCAATCTTTATTGTGATTAAGATAAAAAAATAATAGATGATATAAATATCTTTACGACATTCGCGAGGAGTAACTAACAATGAGTTCAATATTTTACAAGATTGTAATGTTAGCAACGAAGGCAGTGCTTCTGAAAACATCTCAGCCACGTTTCCGTTTGTACATCTGCAATTTCCGCTTTCGATTTACGTACCAGTAAACACGGAATGCGAAAAAGGATAGTTTCAAAGACGAAGTGCAAAGAGCTCAAAGTAAGGGGTTCGCAAGATGCGCCTAGGGCTTAGAACGTTTAGACACGCGTGAATTCGACGAGACGTGCGAAGGTTTACATACGGCTTATTACTAGAAATAACCCCGGGGGCCCACCAACACATCTTAACACATACATCATTATCTTTTAGAAGTCAAAGAAGCGCGTTGGAAATAAACATCTGCGCGACTCGCGAAATTGATTTAACATGACGGATCACATTCGGATGTTGGATGCTGTACAGAGACAGTTGGAAGGAAAGTCCGCTAAGTTCTAGTATCTAGTTTCTCCTAAATCCGACTTTCCCGAAACACGTTTATTATTAGCTGCAGCCGTTCTTTTCATTTCAAGTCTTTAACCGGAAGGTTTATGAGCAACTTTATTTTATAATATTATATTTTTGTATATTTTTCATTTTTAAAAATGTATAGAACGTTATTGTACTAAATTTCTTAACAGTTTTCCGTTCTGGATAAAATTATCTAGATTTTTATCTAGATGTAGTTATTATTTATTTTATCTATATATTTAAAGCATGTGGTATCTTTATTTGTGTCTCAGATAAGAAAATATCTTTTATCAAATATTTACGATAATGTAATCAATACGTACTGTTACGATTCTTGTCAGTATTCGATCATATCATAATACCTACAAGCCGAATATTGCATCTAAAGAGAGAGAGAGAGAGAGAGAGAGAGAGAGAGAGAGAGAGAGAGAGAGAGAGAATGAATTTATAATATTCTGTATTAATACTAAAATATAATATTGTATATGCCTGTTTTCTGTAGTTTTCTTAAGTATATTGTTTTTGTATTTTTATTTAAGTATTTGTATTTTTATATTTATGTATTCTAAATGAATGTTAAAAGTATCTAGAGAAAATATTTAATTAATTAATCTTTTATCTAGATATATTCAAATGGAATTATTCTTATCTTATCTGCGATACACGCGTATATGTTTTATTTAATCTAAATCTAGATTATTTTAAATTAAATGTAACACTCAATGAATTCAAGTGCGACAAGCTTTTATCTAATCTTTTCTCTAGAACAAGTAGATCGAATATACAATACAGCTGCTAAGTTCTTCTTAACATTTTAATTCGTGTAAACTGAACGCATGTTATTCAAGTTCATCGCACATAACATCGTTGACGTTACGTCGAAAATCTAACCCGGATTCGCGAGATCGAACATGCAAGTAGACGCTACGGCGAGGGGATCGATCTCGATTCTCTCTCTGCATTCGGTAGTCTCCAGTAAGGTTCCAGAGTCCACGAAACGTCGCGATCAAACCCCGCACACTGTAGCGCTGTAGCGGAGCTTACGTCACGCGTGTTAGCCATTCTCCTTTTTCGTCGTTTTCCTCCTTTCTTTCTCGCCCTCGAGGAAGACGGGGAGATCAAGCGGACGTTATCGTGTAAGCTGGAACAAAAAGAAGAGACGGTTTGTGCGTTATAACGAAGCCGGTGCTCTTTCGGTACTGCTACGTACACGCGTACTCGACCGTATCGCAGGTCATCTGCTCTCCGTTCGCGTGGCCGCCGACAGGGACAAGTTTTATGTATAGAGAGATTTGAGGAATCTTGATGATAAAGAGGCGACGCCACACAGAGAATTCATTCATGATCCCTTCGTGCGTTCGAGCCCTCGGTCTTTCTCCGCACGGTAGCAGCGGAGGAATCATGCCAAATGAAAGAATGAGAGGGGGGGGGAGGGGGGAAGCGGGATTGCCTAAACGAAAAGAGCTAGTAGCGCTCTTTCATTGATCCGTTATTTACTAGCGTCGTTTTTTTTACTAGTAGCTCCTCGAGACTTACATAAGTGCGTAGAAATACACTTTAAAGGAACTTTTTTCGTACCAGTAATAATTCTGTCGTTACGTTCTTAAAATTACGTCAGCGCGTTGAAAGATTTATGAGATACAACTCTGGGATCTTCATTTTAACGACGAATTTCCTGACAGAGATTACGATCTAGTTTAATCTTGGATGCGTAACTTTTTTAAATAAATTTTGCTGAAACTCGCGAAAAGTAGAAGAATGATTTTTATAATTTTAAATTGTATCCTCGAAAAATAGCGCCTTAATTTTTTCTCAAAATCATCTAGAGAAAGGAGAAAATTTAATCTCGCAATTATTGGAAGAATGAAAGTAAATTGTAATATTGTAAATTTTGAAAATGCTTTACTCTTGTGCACTCATGCGTTGATACGGCTATCATAATTTTCAGTTTCAAACCAACAACCCGCTGTCGAATGGCGTACTGCAGGTCCTAATTAACGTAATACGCCGTCTGAATTTTTTTTCTTACGAGCAAGTCTGTCGAGAGGAACAGAGAAAAGATGGAGGACGAGAGGGAGATATAAGTATCGAGTCTTCTTTGCGTTCTTTCTGCATTTTTTGCTCGTGGGATCTGCTGGGTTCGACCTTCTCTCTTCTCCGTATTCTCCGTCGCTCGCGGCTGTGCGTTGCTCTTCGCCGTCCCGTCGATCGTAATCGGCGCGCTGTACGCCCCGGAATTAATCGCGATAAAATTAATACGGGGAGAGGAGGAGGGGAGAGCATACGCGACAGTCGTGAGAAGAGATCGAAGAAGAGGAAAGGAATTCCTTTCCACTCTTCCTTAAATATTTCGATCGATAAATGGGATTTATGTATTTGACGCGGCACGATTGATCGTTTCAGATTATCGTTTCCCTCCGGTCACTCGTCCTTCTCGGCCTACACCATGATCTATCTTGCGGTAAGTACTCCTTATGTTACGCAAGTGTTGCGTTGATTTACAATTCGTGCAAACCGGATCGTAATCATTCAACTGACCTAATATGAGCATGTCAGTCTGCGAACGGTCTTTTAGAATCTCCGGCCGCAGAGGCCAATTTGCATAATTTGATACGTGAAAAGCATCAATTACGTTGAATTCGATTACGACTCGATTCACGTTCATAACAAAACTAAGTCAATGCGATGATTGTATCGGTGATTATAAAAGTAATTGCGTGCTGAATACTAAATTAAATTTGAGTTATTTGACTTTATAGCAACGTATGAAAATGATTCTAGTAAACAAAGTAAAATTCAAATTATTTAATTGAATTGTAGAATTTTGTCAAGTTCTCTTCTTTCACACTCTAAAATTTTCTAGTTGCATTTGTGATTTTTTTTATTGTTTTATAAAATACAAGATAGTATTTAGGAAAACGATTCGGTTGACTTCTTATTTAATCAAAATTTTATTTGCCGTGGTTTGATCAAGTTTCTAATGTCTAAAGTTGAGAGAATATCTTGGCATAATCAAATTTGGGATTATTTAGATGTATCTGCACTTACGTATGAACTGGGAGGGCAGCAAACTGCTTAAACACGTGCTTCAATTAATATGCTTGCTCATGGCCTGGTTTACCGCAATGTCACGAATTTCCAATTATAAACATCATTGGAGTGACGTGCTCGCTGGATCTATCCTCGGCATAATCAGCGCTTTAGTGATGGTAAGTCGATCATATATCTCATTGTATTTTTAGGAAATATCATAAATACATTAATTATGAGAAATAATTTTATTTGAAATATATATAATTTTACAATATTACTTCCAAAAATGAAAATCAATCTTAATTAAGATTTTATATTGGATCATAATTGATTTATATAATTATATAAGATTATATAATTGGATGAATATAATGAAGAAGATGCATGAATATTATTTCATTTAGAAATATAACAATCGTGTAGTTAAAATTTTTAAATATATTGAGATATTTAGTAATAAACATTAATATAAATTTGATCAACAATATTTCTTTGGTTGAAGATTAAAATAATTTTTTTTCTATGAAAACCTGATTAGTTATCAGTATTATAACTTTTTAATATTTAAATACAATCCATCGTAATAGTTGTCGAATTGATATATAAATTTATTTGACAAGGCAAAACCGAGCGATCGAGATTTTTATGAGTGTTTTCCTAGACATACTGTGTGGCGGATCTTTTCAATGAGAAGAGAGAGAAACACTCTTTAGAGAAGCACCGGACGACCGATTATGAAGCGGAGACTGGTGTCACCAGTACTCAGGTGAATAATGGTACTGGTAATCGCAACTGTTGACCTAACGAGCTCGCTCTTCGCTTGCTGACCGTAACAAGGACAGTAACTGTCTTCTAGTTGTCCTCGGGAAATTAAAAAAAAATCCTTAGATTTCTCATGAATCATTCAGATAAGATTTCAGACAGTCTCGATGTATCTATCGGCGTAGTCTTCTCTAGCGTTTTTCCTATGGATATTTCTAGGTCTCGTCGAGTTCTAGATCTTCAATAGATACTTTTTTAATTCCAAGATAGTAAATCAGTACTTAGTATTTTGGAATCGTTTCTCCACACGTTTTCACATTTCCGTTATATTTTTTTTTAAATTTTATTATACGAATTATTTGAGTCGACTCTATACGGATCATGAGAAAGAGAAGAGAAATGAAATAGAGTGCAATGTAGCTACGGCTTGCTAAATATTTTTTGTATTTTTTTTTTCGTGAGCTTTGTGTGATTATGCGAACGTGTCTGACGTGAAACGTGGTGTACTTTTGTTGCAGCGCGAGGAGCGATTGATTTTTTTTATCTTATTATGTTTTTATTTCTTTAGCTTTAGTAGCGCTCGAAGAATTGTATTATAATTATATGTATAAGTATATGCTTGTATAATGTTTTTCGCGATTAGTTAGCGAAAGATCAGAATATCTCGCGAATAATCAGTTTGCACGGAAATGAAGAGGACTATCTTATTTTTATAGTTGGTATTTACAGAGTTTTACATAATGATAAAGATATACTTCTTTCCTGTGACATATTTATTTTTAATCGATAAGTCGAGGTTTTTTATGCTTAACGTAATATAGATCTATTATTGTTTATATGAGTACATTATAAATACTAGAAACTTGATAATCAGAAGTACAATTTTGGATTATATTAATATATTTTTATAGCGTATTCTTCATTTTATTACTCTAATAGCTTGCCTATTCTGTGTGATAATTAAAATATATTTGGTATACAAGAAAGTATACATTTCAAATATACATACACAAGTTATCACTCGAGGAGATCACGATCGTTTTTTCTACAGCTAAAATCTCCTCATTACGTTTTATATCGGCCTATTTTGCAGGAGAAATAGATTATAGTAGGATCGCCGGTAGGGTGCGTTCGGATTGTAAAAGAGACTTGGAAAGAGATGTCGACAACGCGTTTAATATGTAAATCGCTCTCGATCTCATCCTATAAATATGTTACTATTTAATGCGAATTATCTATAATAATTAATACGAACTATCAACATTCATTATCCAGTGTAAAAGTATCATTTTAACTCATGACTTTATAATGTTTGAAGATTATTCGGTTATATCTTAAGGCTGTTATTCTATGAATAATAGTAATAATTAAACCAAATTCCATTTAAATAAATTTTCTTTGTGTTACAATAAATAAATTTTGCCATTAGGAGTGTTAATTTCTCATAATTTTTTAAATTTTATTCTGGTTTACTTTATCAGGGAAAAACAAATTTGATATTGATTGTATGTCAGGAAACGGAGTTATCACTCGAAAGTCAAATCGAATAGTCAGATAAACCGTAAAGGCTTCAAATTTTTAAAAAAAGTTTTATTCTATTTTTTTCTTTTTAATATACTTATGATATTTTTAACAAGACTAACATAAAATTTAATTTATAATAATAAATGAAATATTTATTTTAAATAATATTATATAATAAATTGTATTAAAAATTATATTAATATTGTTTTTTTAAATAAATAACGAATTAATTTTTTTAATTCTAAAATTTAATTGTTTTTTTCAATGATTATGTTTTCAATGAAATGAATAAATAAAGATAAGAAGTTTAATATAATATTAAAAACGTTTGCTGACAGGAACAGGTTCCGACAGTTAAGAATCTCTAATTGTCACTTACGAAATGAATTTGTACTTTTTGTATCTATCTGACTTTTGCGATAAGAAAGATTCATTTACTTCCAATCAGTTTATTGCTAGACTATTTTTAAAATATAAGTATATTAGTTAATAGAAGGTAAATTCTTATACTTAGGAATTATTGTCATAGGTCGACTTTCTATACGACTTTTTACGGCACTTTTTAATCAGTGCGCGAATATCTTTGAAGATATATACGTAATCTTAATCCTGAAATATATTTAATTAAAGTAATAGTGAATACATGATATATGGTGCTCTAAAGTTCTAAGTGTACGATGGCAATCTAGTTTAATTGAAAGTATTCAATAATGATATAGAACATTAACACGATAAGACCTGCCGTATGTATAAAATGTTATTTATTTTATGAAAAATTGTACGTACACAACACACATATACTCACACACATACATGCACACATGATGTTGATATTTTTATTTCGTTATCTCGTTTTGAGTAGAGCTTCAATAATCTTGAATGATGAAATTTTAATTCAATTGAATTGAAAATTGTAACTATTTTGCTCTTACAATATTTATATTATATATATTATATATATTTGATATATTGCGTTTAAATGATTACTTGTTAATAAACGTATAATATACGACATCTTAGAATTTTTTATTTGGTAATAGTTAATTCTTGGATTAATTAGGAATCTCGAATTAAAATGCTGAATCATTAATATAATTCCCGAGTTGTGACAAAAAAAAGTTATTATTTAGTTTTTGCTAAAGTAGACAAGTAAAGTTTTTGTTATAAAATTTTTATTGCAAAAATTTAATTCTTACGACGTTCAAAATTGAATTAAAAAATTACTATAAATAAAAAAATGTTAAATATTTTTCTAAGAGCAAGTTAATTCGAGATTTATCAAAGAATTGAGCAAATTAAAGTTAAGATTTTTCGGGTATTCTATTCGGTAAGATTATCAATTTCTATTAATACAAATTGTGTTGCTTACTATCGATTGCTTAAACAATTTTCTTTTTATTTAACTAATGATATGCATTTGATAGATTACACGATTGATCGTGTTGAGAAATAACATAAATAGTAAAACTGATAAACTGAAATGGGATCATATTATTACGAGACCAAAAGTTTTAGATAATTAATCTGCACTGCAACTCTCAGCGATCTATATTTATATACATTCGTCAAATGTACGTCGAAATTGCATCATTGTAAGATTGTTTTTTCTGTAAGAATGTTAATTATAAAACTCACTGTCATTGTCGTTTTGTTTTATGTTCTGTTTTACATTGAGAATTACACGCGAAATGCCACATACGTTGGCAGCTTTGCTGATAAATGCTGTATAGTAGAAATAAATTATTGAGTTATGAATCACGCATCGTGTTGTGTCCTTGATTTACATTCACACCACCGAAAAAGACGTTTCCGCCGACTGTGATCGTGAGATAAGCCGCGCATCATCTTTCAAGTTAGAAAGCGAGCACCTTTCACGGCCGGCTACTCATGATTAATGTTTAAGCGAGCCATTTAACCGATTTAATCTCTACAGCTGTTCGTCGCTGCAGTAGAGTTTCTGTACATACACGTGAGTTAAGCGCGGCTGTACAAAGTGTTCCAGATCTATTGATCAGTCTTTCAATTATGTACTGACGATAAATCACTTTTATAAGTTGAACAAATAGACAGTGATAATCTTTAAAATTATTGGATATAAAAATGTTGAATATTAAGAGATTACATAATTAATATTAGCTATGTAAAAAAAGAATTTATACATATAGTATTTACGATAATTTCAGAGAAAAAGAAAATTAAATACTTTTTTCGTTAATTTCATTATTTTAATTTTAATTGGATATTAATTTTATTATTTTAATAGAAATTTAATTTACGAATTTATTACAACAATATTTAATATTGAACATTAAATAGTTAAGTATAAGTAAAATAAAAAATATTAAAGAAAAAGCTTTTAGCAAGGAAGGAATTTGAGTTGCATCGAATACTCGAATAGATATGGATCATCAAATATTCGTATGTACATATGTCAAGGTGTAATCTACAAATCTATGAAGGCTATTATCTATAACGCATGGAATGTACTCTTGAAAGTAAAGCTTTATAAAACAGCTCAAACAGTCGAAAATTCCTGTGATTGATGCATATATCAAAATTCAATTCTATTTCTCTTGTAACTCTAATTTTTGTATTAAACAGTTTTTGTATTAAAAGTAATGTAAATTAAAATGAGTATTGAAAATAGCGATAGATAAAGAGCAGTGGGAGAGAGAAAGAGAAATCTTAGCGACTTTCGAAATAAATCAAAGTTGCTTTAATTTTAACTGACCATGGAGCAACTGTAAGTATACAAATTTGGCAGTGCCGGTAATTGATAATGTCAGTATCTTATAATATCTATCGCACATTGCTTACGCTAAATTATTTTTATATTTCTATTTCGCGATATAATTTTATCGGGCTATTGTAGATAATAGTCTTATTGCTTAAGACGCATTTTATATATGTATATATGCTTTTACATGCTTTTGTTCGCACAATACATTTAGTTTTCCTCATAAGACATAACAAAAAATATATAGTGTATCTCATTTCACTTATTCAATTATTAATTTCAAATTACTAATTTTTCACGTAAGT
The DNA here is from genome assembly GCA_021460005.1 of Tetramorium alpestre. Classification (NCBI taxonomy): domain Eukaryota; kingdom Metazoa; phylum Arthropoda; class Insecta; order Hymenoptera; family Formicidae; genus Tetramorium; species Tetramorium alpestre. Next base: position 80,544 of record JAJVSH010000228.1, read on the forward strand.
ACTTTTTAATTAAATTAATATTAAATAATAAATTTATAATAATTTTTTTAGTAAATTGTATAGTAATTGTTATAATTATTGTTGTATAAACGCATATTTTGCATTAATAATAATTCATCAGTATAATATGTACGATAATATGTACATTTTAGATACGTCTTATATATTTCTATAATATATTTTGTATGTTTCTACAATATAATTTTTAAAATTTTATTTTCATAATTCAACCTTTCATATTAAAAGAAAATATTTTTTTGTTATTTCTGATCTGACCAACCATTTCTATTAATTGCAGGATGAATCAAGCCCGCTGCAAGTGAAAATGCAAACGTACGGCGGAGTTACTAAAAATACGGAAGATTTAACACATAGACGCGAATCTAATTAAAATTTCGTATGATTAAAATAATTAAAATGATTGATTCAACATTATCATTGATTTTGACATATACCTTTTGATTATGTCGATCTTTAGGTATTATCCTTGAACTTTACTTCGCGTAATTAGAGCTAGAACCGAATCATTATAAGAGAATAAGTACAACTCTTGACTGTAGCTTAAACTTTGTTATAATTAAGTGCATTTATCTTATCTCGTATCTATATACACGCATGTATAAGTAGAGTTCCTTATTATAAATTTATCTTATATGTAGAAATATTTATAGTTTTATGAAAGTAAATATATAGGTTTATTACATATATATAAATAATTTTTTTTACAAAAAAATTGACATTTATTACTTTATGTAGAAAAGAATATTTATTTATAATACACAGCAATTCCATTTAATTTTTAAATATAAATAAAAACTTTAAACAATCAGAACCCAGATTTACTTGAAATGTATTTTATGTCTTTATTATAATGTATTATAAATCCTGTTTCTATTCTGGAATTATTGAGGGACCGAATTATTCTTCTATTTCGAAACTTCTCCAGAGAACATTAAATATAATATCTAAGTTATTAGTGGATGTAAAATGTCCATTAACATCTCATTTGAAGCCGTTTAAAAGATGTTTTATATTTTTTAACATGTTTTAGAACATGTACAATACATTTACATAAATAATATATTCTCAAATTACTTTACATTCAATTATGATTTATGTCTTTGAGATTACTGTTATCTTTAACATGTCCTATTTGGAGATATATCTTATTTATATCGCTTGTTTATAGCCAGTTCTACACTGTAAACTCAGTGAATCTAAAGTTTATTGAAGAATAACAACATTATCGACTGTCGATGAATTTATCAACCGTCGATTTTTATCTTTTGATAAATTCGAATGAACCATCGATGTGATAATTAATCGATGATAATTTTACGGAATATTGACTTATCTTCGACATAGTCAGAATAATCGATAATGTCAATATTCTTCAATTACCTCTGAGACCCTGAATTTACTAGCTTGTTTTCCCTAGCTCTATTTCCTTCTCCCTTCTTCTGTTTTACGATGAGCCTTTTCTTCTGATAATTTTGGTATAACTGCTTTATCCATGTGACTACATGTTCATGTTTGTAATGGACATGTGGATTCTCAGTTATTATCATTTTAACGTATAATTTAAATACTAAAAAATCATTTTAACTGTATAATTTCTAATCAGACATAATGCCGAGAGCTCGCAAGCAAGTTTCTTTTCGTGTTCACACGGAAGTAGCGAGACAAGGTGTGTTTGTTAATATATTTTACATATTTAAATTATGAAGTAACAGAAAGCCTAGTAAACATTTTGTATCATGCGGTACATCGTTGCAAGGACAATTACATTTGTTACACTTGTTTATTTTACAGGAATTTTGTTTAATAAGGATAAGGGTCAGCATATACTGAAAAATCCTTTGATTATTCAAAGTATGGTTGAAAAGGCTGCGCTCAGGCCGACCGATGTCGTACTTGAGATTGGTCCTGGTACTGGCAATATGACTGTGAAAATGCTTGAGAAGGCAAAGAAAGTTGTAGCGTGTGAAATTGATCCGAGAATGATAGCAGAATTACAAAAGCGTGTTCAAGGAACTGCATATCAATCGAAACTACAAATAGTGGTTGGCGATGTGTTAAAGTCAGATCTACCCTTCTTTGATTTGTGTGTCGCTAACATCCCATACCAGATATCATCACCATTAGTATTTAAGTTACTTTCGCATAGACCACTTTTCAGGTAATTATATGTTTATAAATATATTCTGACATAGACCTTTGAAGATATAAACGAAAAATTTCCAAAGCGGACATTTTTCAGACAGAGATATATTTTAGATTCTATTTTTAAGGTAGATACTTAATTTCGAGATTAATAGATTATGAATTTATAAACTATAATGTTGAAAAGTATATTGTGACAATTTTAAGTAAACCTGGCAAATTTTTGATATGGGCAATGCAAGAGGGAATATAGTCGATACATGTGTTATTTTTTTTACAGATGTGCTGTACTTATGTTTCAAAGAGAATTTGCAGAACGCTTGGTGGCAAAACCCGGTGACAAATTGTATTGTCGCTTGAGCATTAACACGCAATTGTTGGCACGAGTAGATATGTTGATGAAAGTTGGAAAGAATAACTTCAGACCTCCACCTAAGGTGGAATCAAACGTAGTGAGACTTGAGCCGAGAAATCCACCACCTCCGATCAATTATCAAGAATGGGATTGTCTGACACGAATCGCTTTTCTGAGAAAAAATAAAACGCTATCCGCAGCTTTTAAGCAAACCACAGTTGCTACTATGTTAGAAAAAAACTATAAAATTCATTGTAGTTTAAAGAACAAGGTAAATTTGACATTCTCTAAACAAGGCCAATGCGAAAATTATTGTATTAAGATAAATAACTGAAAATATGTATCAAATGCTTATTTATATTAGAATAACTGTTATATTTTATATTTATTACCACATTTACAGATTGTGCCAGATAATTTTGATATTAAGCAATTGATAAATGATGTACTGGAAAAAGCAAATGCTACGAATCAACGAGCTAGGACTATGGACATAGATGATTTTATCAGGTATAAACAAGTTATACACGAATCTGTATATATCGTACCTATGTATATCGAAAAAACTTTAGTAGATCAATTAATCAAAATTTAAATCTAACGATTTATTTATATTCTATTTATATATGTTTAATTATATTTTATGATATACATACGTGTAGCTATTTCATAAATGCTAAAACTTTAAAATTAATGAAAATGTATCTTTTTCAGTCTCTTACATGCGTTCAATGCGGAAGGCGTGCATTTCATATAAATTCATATATATATATATATATATATATATATATATATATATATATTACACTATTTATAAACTAAGATTTTTATAAATAATGTGTAAATAAACTTGTTATGAAAATAAATTAATCTATTTCTTAAAAAACATTTACTTATAATTTGTTCTTATTGTTATATAAGGTAATTCTTATGTTTCAAAGAATAAAACGAAAAAAGCGTATATGAAAAACTATCCATGTCGCTTATTATTCTTCAAATTATATGTTTAAAAAATGCTAAAAGTATTAGCTACAAATACGCAGCATGTCTTAAAATACATAATACATCTAAGCAAACATATTTCAAATATTTTTTTTATTGTAACTTGAAAAATATAAGGTCTTAAGGACCTAAATTCATGACTTTTTTTTGCTTTGAACTTTAGATTCATCCCGTGAAACATTGATATAGAATTTGAAAATTATTTTATGTACAAGAGAAAATATATGAATTATTTAGATATCATTTTATATTTTTCTTATGATTTCACAGACATAATATAATACCTTTATCGATCTATTTTTTTCATATTGATATACCTAATTATTATAGCTAGTTTATGTATTATAAACAATCTTATATACATAATGTTTATATAATACAAATTTGTAATCATTTTTGCGCACATCGATCTTTTTATTTTATTTGTAGTCTCATATTCATCTTTTCAGTATACCTCAGATATTATAAAACACGCAATTTTTTTAAACTGATTAAAATCATATTTCAGTTCTTTTATGAAAACAAAACAATAAGTTAATAATAAATCATTTTATCATTATGCAATGTTATTACAGAACTATGCAAGATACTCGTACATAGCTTCAATCTTTTATGTGTATATAAGAAAAATTAGTTTTATAAAAAATAATTTAATAAAATTTTCGGAGACAAGAAATAAATGTTACTCTAATATTTTATAAAAAGCCCTTGTCATACATAGCAAAAATATATAAACGTACAATATTTTAATTCTCTAATTTTATTAATGTGTGAACATTATCCCCATCATATCTTATACATATGTATGTATATATGTATACAACTAATCATTTATGAGATACGCATATTTACAATCTTTGGGTCTCCATATGGTTTATTACAATATTCCAATAAAATGTGCATAAACTGTTCTTTCATTGCAAGACAATTACGTATTGTACACAACATATACACATAAATATACAACACATATGTATATTGCATGTGTGTGTGTGCGTGCGTGTATGTGTGTATCACTGTGCACAATATTATATTCCATGAAAGGTACCGTAATATATCTTTCGTATTGCAATTATACAGAGTGTTCTTTACATCACTCATAAAGAGTTAGAACGGAGAGACGAACAAAAAAGTCCTATTCCATTTTGCGAAATTCACAATAATTAAGATATTAACTGTTAAATGTGAACGAATGAGAGCATACGGAGACAAGCTCACGAACTGTTCAAGTTATATAGCCCAATATATCAAGCATCGGCTGTCGACACGCAGCGAGAAAATAGAGCTATAACTCAAGCGACTTGATCGCTTCTCTCATATCATCTCAGTCATTATACATATATCAATTCAATCTATTTTCTCATGAACGTAGAGGATGTTCTGAGACATTCTGTATAGTTACAATTTTTGCGTCAATGTTATAACAATGTTTTATATTGAAATTTGCAATGTGCAAATACACATTTATTTTAATATATACATTTCATGATGGAGAATAAGATGTTACTTGCTTTAATCTTTTACAGACGGAAATATTTTTGCACCGCAAGTAGATGTAATAAAATAATACAATATGTTTAATTTGTAAGAAAAAAGATTATCTTAATTAATCTTATCTTTTTAAAAAAGTTAATTACATAATCAATTACATAATCACTGTCATAAATTGATTATGTAATTGATTATATAAAATTACATAATCAATTTATAACAGTGACCTTAACATCATGATGGGGAACGATATGTATATGAGCAAAACGATATAGGTTACAATAATGAAATTAAAATGTATAGGGTATTCCATAACTGTTAATACTTCAGGGGGTGAAAGAAGGTGGAATTTTGAATAAAAAGTTTCTTTTCCATTTTTGGCTCAAAATTGCACTCTGTAGTATTGATATTGAATAGTTATGAAACACCCTGTATATTCATTACAATAATGAAATGAATTAAATTGATTATTTGATTAAATACTACTCGTTGCATCTCTTATAAAAATTTGAATGTCATTTTCTTAAATCAAATTTTATTCTATGATATTAACTAATGTAAATCGCATAATATGGTATTATCCTGAAGTGGAAGTAGATTGAATGCGTCGCCTTTTTTTCTTTGGTCTTGATTTTTTTTCATTTTCGGACTTTCTATATTTCGATTCTTTGCGTGATTTATGTTTTTCCTTGTAATCGGAACCATTACGGTCGGAATGTTTCGTCGGATACATGTCATTTTTTGATGATATAGACATTGTTAAAATTGTACTTGCATTAGACTGTGATAAATTAAATATTCGGCCACTGGACCTGTGATGTTCCTTATCTTTACGTTTTTCTTTACGTTTTGATTTTCTCCGATGTGAATACGATTTATTAGAATAATTACTACACTGACTACTAGATCTTAAACGATCATCCTCCGTGTCCGAGGAATAACACATTTTCTTTTTTGATTTAGATTTATGTTCACTTCTTGAAATATCTTTATTTATTGAGGCACTGTCGTCTTGATTCCCAAACTCATTCGTATTTCGAGATTCTCGATGCCTACAGCTTGACCTTTTGTCTCGTTCAGAAGTATTAGAGGATATACTGTTACTTCTAGATCTAGATTGTCCATTTTCGCTATATTTTGTATCTTTGTTCTTAGACTTCAACTTTTCCAGATTCAAAGTTTTCCCTTTGTTTCTCGTTGTTTTTCCACTTTTCGCTGTATGATCGTTTGCACTAGAGGAACACTCCCTTTTCGATTTATATTCTCTGTAAGATTTTCTGGTTTTCGTCTTGCTATCTGTCTCCGTGTTACTACTGTCACTACTAGATGATTCTTCATCTGAATAACTTTCTTCTCTTTTAATAAGTTTTATTCGTCCCGTGCCTTTAGCCTGTACCCTATATCTTGTTTTTCTTGATCGTTTCTCGTTACATTTCTTTAATGAACTTTCAGATGAGCTAGAAGAAGATTCACTAGAACTGGATATTTTTCTTTTCTTAGGTAATTTACTCCGGCTTCTTATTCCATAAGATCTTTTATGTTTTTGTGCAACTATTTTCTTCCTTGATTTCTTCGAATGGGTTCGCCTACTTTGTCTCGGATTGTAATCATTGTCAGAAATAGCATCACTACTTGTTTCTGAACAAGACGACGAAGACGATTCTTTTGTGCCATAAGATGTACTTGGTAGTGACACATCTTCCAATTGTACTCTTCTTACAGTCGGTCTAGTAATAAAATATGATAGTAAACATTTAAAACTATATATTACATTTATATATCAATAATATGTAAATGATTTCTAAAAAAACTTTGTCATAATATCAATGTTAAATTTTTAAACAATTAAAAAATTGTATGCATTGCGATATGATCTTCTTGTAACTTACGGCGTATTTTCATTTGATGTATTAGAAATAGACACATGCTCGGAGTCGGAGGAAAGTAATTCTATGATTTCTGGTGTTCTTTCATGACGTGGTTTTACATAGCCAATTATTTCACATTCACCATCTGACGATTCAGAAGAACTCGACGAAACAATCAAGAGTTCTGGTATAATATTAGGTGTTTCTACTCTGTTAAACGTCTGTCCTATTGCACTAGAGCCTAAATAAAAATACGTATTGCAATTATATGTATTGTATCATAATATGTATGTATCTTAAAAGAGTAGATAATATTAGATAACATTGGAAATTAATAATAATGGAAATTATATGTTTATATGCATACGCTAAGTTAAAAATAGGTGATTTGTTATTTATTTCTTACCTGGCATGCCAACAGATAACGAATTCGACATATTACCGTTTACTCTCAAATCGATCGCTTCAGCGAGTATTCGAACATCAGAGTTATCAGAAATAAGACTACTGTTACTGCTGCTGCTGCTACTGCTGCTGCTGCTGCTACTACTATTACTGCTACTGTTAACACTACTAGTTCCCGCTGATTCAACATGAGTAGCATATTCATTTGATAAACCTATAAATGTAACGAATATATATATAAGTATTTACTTTCATATTTGCAATTAGATAATATGTACAAATAATTACGTACCACGTGGCAAATAAGAAACAGATTGATCATATCCAACTAAATCAAAGTTGGTTTGCGCAAAATTTAACAATTCGTGTGCAAAATGATCTGTATGTATAGTGATAAAGGGCCGCACAATATTCCGAAATTCTGGACTTCTAATATCGAATTGAGTTAAGGCATCCATTATTATACTCAACACATATGCAACATGAGTTGGTTCGTTATTAAGTAAAACTTGCAATTCTCTATTTAGCCATGGTATAAGACGATCTAATTCTTGCGGTTGTCTTCTGTAATACAATTGACAAAAAAATTTGAGTATCACATGTAAGGAGATTTTTAAATATTAGATGTAGAGATTTATAGTTTTGGAATGAATAATGAAAATTATGAGAAATATTTACCTATAATATTCCGCGCTACATTCGCGGAATCGTCCAAATATGTCAGGTAATGAAGTAGCCCATACACCATGTCTATAAACAGTACGACGATAATCTGTGGGATTAGCACGTCTACGTCTACGTTCTTCCCTAGGCACTTGAGGTGCCATACTAGGTAATTGCTCGCGCCTTGTAACTTGCTCTGGATTCAGTAACACTCCAGGGCGACGATTGCCAGTCATCGTTGTTCTGAAACATTGTACAATATTATGCTATAAATGTGCATTCAAATTATAAGAAATTATAATGTACAATACAATTATTCTACGATAGTGCATGAATCATACAGGGTGAATCTTATTGGATGAATCAGCTTTTTGCCACAGAAGCTGAGTTACTGACTCTATTATAAACATATTTATATCACACTTATATCCATTTTTACCAATGTAGATTAACTTTAATCTCAGTTTAACTTACTTTTTATCTTTTTCTAATTCTAAGAATTGGAAAAGGATACAAGATAAGTTAAATCGAAATTAAAGTTAATCTACATTGGTAGAAATGAACATTAGGCATTTAGTACACATAAACGTCATCATCAATGTATTAGTTCAATAAATTAGAATTGCAATCGGTAACCTAGTTTCCATGGTAAAAAGCTATGTCTATACCTGTAAACAAATCGGCGAGGGGCGATCTCCCAATCGACACCAAAGTTGACATCCAAAGTAGCAGTCACTTGCGGCTGAGGAATTTGCGATGCCAGCTCGCGCGGTACATGATACTGATCGTAATCTTCCTCTGATCTCACATTGTGTATGATCGATTTGAATGTCTGTTTGCACAAGGGGCATTCCGTCTTAATTTTCGACCATTGAAGTAAACAGGTGAAACAAAATTGATGCAAGCAACTGTCCGTAAAGGATGTATTAATTAGTTTCCCCAGGCAAATGCTACAATTTGGAGGCGGAGAAGCTGCACTGTCATTCCGCTCATTGCTGTCGGAGTTTTGTATGGGAGCTTCAGATTTTATAGGCTCCTCCACACCTGTGCTGGAGTTTTTTATTTCTAATGGACCTTCCATCGCTATCTATTATAAATGTCCATTCGTAGAGAAATTTCTATAAAGAAATATACATAGAGATGCACACATATAAATATATGAAATTTTTTTTATTTAAAACAAGAACAAACATAAAATTTGAGTTAATATTGCAAGACATTTATAGAAAAATTATTTATACAAATAAATCACGTAACTATCAATACGATACTCCGATATATAGAATGATGTGTGCAAATTGTACAAAAGAATAAAAGATGCCTAGGATATTTAAAATTGTGAAAACAAAATATTATTACCAATACATGTCGAATATAAGTATAATATTTTCGTATATTAACATATTTCAAAGTAATTAATTAATGATGATAAAATGCAATACAAATTTGATAATTTAAAAAAAAACTTATCATTCAGTAAAATCTATTTTTAACTTGTTTGTTGATATTCGAGACTTAATGTAGCAAAAAAATTCTGTAAAGTTCTTTCAGACAAATCTTTGATTTGCGTGAATCGCTGTCTATACTGTCTATCTCACACATATTACGACATACCCTCGTATTATATTGCGCGTGAAAGGGAAACAATAGTAGAGACGCCTCAAGAGCGTCTTGTCATGTTACAATGCGCGTTCCAAGCATTCTTATTTTACAGCCGCGCGATAAAAAATGTAGAGAATGCTAAATACGTTCGATTGGAAATCATATGGAACGATGGTCGGAGCACTCGCGCGTACAGATAATTCGGAGAATATAGCTCTCTCGCACGTACGGTGGAAGAAGCGCTTGTAAACCTACTGACTGCTCGTGACGTTATGACGTATCGCCGATGTTTTTTCTCGTTGGTGTCGGACTTTTTTCCGTACGGAGCGCGATGCTCTCCGCCCTTCTGCTTGCTCACCTGCTCTCGTTTCCGGCGTTCGACATACGATACTACGTACGTAAAAATTCACAAATGTCGGATCTACTCCATTCCTCCGAGAAGGATGTGTGTGTCTACCTATGCGGATGATTGGGTTCTTACGGTAACCTCCGGTAATTTTCTATTCCAGATAATTTCAGCCAACTCCAGCCACGAGCGAAAACTATACGATCGTGTAACGCAATGTTCCCAGGAGTGAGGAAAAACTTCACTACGGCGAGCCGACGCTACACTGCGCATGCGTGCGTTGTCTCTGGGGAGATATATTTCCTTTTATAGACTATAAATCCTTTTTTTAATTGGATTATACTGGCAATTAGAGAAAGACGACGATACTTTTTGAGTTATCTCTTTTGTCATTTGAGTGACTGTCAATTTAATAAATAAAATGAGCACGAATTGAATGCAGTTGTTTCATATGAATGCTATTCTCAGTGTTACATTTTAGTTTTTAAAAACTTGGCCATATAAAAAATTTAATGGAGTTGGAATAAAATAGCGTATCTAATCATTTATAATTATATAAATTATAAATAACAAATAAAAAAATAATCGAAATAAATTATAATTTATTTTTTTGTTTTTATACATAATATCCGAATTATCTGAACGTGAAAAAGTCTTTTATTGTCGTACCGACAAATGTAAAAAATTCACTGATCATTTGGAATGGCGATGTCTGTTCTTCGTGTGTGTTCGACGTGATCGAGCATAAATTTGTCCCTGCTGTCGTTGGAGGAGACTAAAGAAAAGATCGAATGTTATTTCGATAATATATGTTTTTTAAATATGTTTTTTAAAAATATGTTTTTTAAACTTATCTAAAATACAGTTCTATTATAATTGTACCTTGTTATAATTGTAGTTATTTGATTCTTTTAAATATCTACATGCAGACATGTATCGTTTATTTCTATTTTTACATGATTTTAATTTCGTATCTTTTATTTCGGGAGCAATATGATGGTTAACCTTGGAATATTCATTTTGTTTAAATCTTTTGGTTTTACTAAAAAGAGGTAAACAAGCGTTTCCGTCTTGAATATCCTCATCCATTTCATTATCCTTTTTAAAATATATTATGCTGGAAGTGTCCAATGATACCTACATAATAAACAGAAAAATTTGTTATTATTGATTTACTATTACATCTCTGAATACATATGTATTTGTACTGCAATCTATTTTAAATCAATTGGCTCTTTGTATTAAATGTTTCAAAACCAATATTAGCAATATATGTACAAGAAATAATAATATACCTGTTCATCTTTCATACATCTTTTTCTTTTAATAGATTTTTTTGGTATATCATCTGATGAAAATTTATTAATATTTTTATGTCTAAGCGGCTTTCTTGAACTACTTTCCTTTCTCAAGGTTTGTCTACACTCTGTATACTGGAAACAAAATATTACATCAATATGTTTAATAGAAAAGCTACGTAACAAGATTCATATTTTTAACAATGTAATACTTTTCGAATAGCGTTTTGTATAGATTGTATCCATTCGTCGCTGTCGTCTTTTTCTGAATACAATAAGAATGTTTCATGTAAGCAAGTTATACGGAACAGTTTTTTGCTCAGAACGCAAGTTAAACTGCACTTGTTTAACGGTAGAACGCAAGATACGTTCAATGATGTTTCTGGTTCACCTTTACAATATAGCAAAGTGTCATTTAAAAGAACAAAGTATCTTCTGTAAGCTGAATTGCCTCGTCTTGAAACACGCATTAATGGTCCTTGTTTTATTAATATTCTACCAGGCTTCACAAGATTAATAGAAGTAACAATACTTTTCTGAAGATTTAACAATTTTTGTGTTTCTTCATTTTGTGCGATTAAAGTGTTTATGTGTTTTGTAGATTTTTCAATTTCAACCAAACATGCTGTAAATAAGATCGAGTTAAAATTATGTTAAAAATACATTTAAATACATATAAATTATTTGGTAAATATGATTTATTTTTTGTCAACATTTTGTTATAATTACCCTGCAAATGTCTGTATTCTCTATGTCCATAAGAAGTATGCTGTAATACTTCTTTAACAAGTAATTGATATCTTGGTACTCTTTGCACTGGTGTAATTAACAATGAAGATAATTTTCGACCCACTTCTGGTCTTGTTTCTTGATCACAAATAAATTTTTTAAAGACAGGATCATTCTCTTGACTTGTCTGGAAGAATAATCTTGTAGACAAACTTTAATATCAATGTCTTCTTATTTCTATTTTAATAAAAATATTTTTTCATATTAAAATAATGAAAATGTATATGTATTTTCTTTAACAAATATTCAAATTCATATCATGTGTGGCAGGCGCTTACACTTAGCATAAGACACTACCATATCTTTTGATAAAATACACAATAATTACCTGCAATAGATTCAGTACTTGTATATAATCATATGCATAAACAGAGTATAACTTAAAGAATGGTGCAAGTTTGTGAAATATTCCAGCTATATTGTCAGGATTACGTTTTAATCCTGCTACCAGTTCTCCGCTTACATTATACAACGTCTTTATGTTCTCAGCCAGATTAACAAGTAATGGGTGATTCAATAATTTTCTCTCAAGAATAGGTTGTATAAAAAACTGAAGAGAACCACACATGTACGTATTAATAATATTATATATTGTTGTAATAAAAAATATGTAAAAGTACCTCTGTTAAAATCTCCAAATGTTGTAAATAAGTAACTTCGGTGGTTAATATTTCTCGAATAGCTTCTGATCTCAAAGTTCTTTCCTTTTCCTCTGTGTATCTCTCGTTATCTTCATTCAAAGCGTGTAAAACTGAAAAAATCATAACATAGAATTTTGATCTAATAGTAATTAATAAATATATACATAAATGTAAAGATAAAAATTATACCTTTCATACGGCTCCGCATGCTCAACATATTTCTTTCATTTATAATTTGTCTTAATTCTGAACTAAGGCTAGCTTGAGGTGACAATGGTGAATACATGATTCCAGCAAATATCAATGATTTTTGAGTATTTAGAAAATAAATTAACAAGCAATAATAAAACTCTCTTAAGCTATGATTTTTTTTTTTAAATACAATACGATTGTGAGTATTATGGATTTTTTGAGCAACTAGTTTACTAACTACGATCTGATGATGTTTGATGATACAGTACTGGTCGTACTGGTTAAAATTTAAATGGTGTTTGACAGCGCCGCAACATCTGCTACGGGCTACGGATGCAACGCTGGAATTTTGATCACAGAGGAGTAAAATAACAGGGGTGAGTGCTACGGCGAGAGGGGTAAATGAATTTAAATGAACTGACGAACTTCATGCCATCTTCAAAGCGCAATATTCGAACAATGCTTCTTGATTAACGCGGTAAAGAGTTAAAACTCCGAGATATATAAAAGGTTAAAGAGATTAATTCACTCTCTTAGTATCTCTCATAATTTTTATCGGAGAGCTACATAAAATATTTGGTACATTTTTGATGATAAAATTGATTGGATTGCTTAAAATACTCGTTGATTTATTTTCAATACTGCCAGAACCGTGGATAGTTAATATTTTTCAATTATTAATGTGTCCAATCGAGTACGATTCCTTATTATTATATATTTATCTAAACTTGTAAAGAGTAAAATAATTGTGTGTGACACATTACTATCCTCTTAAATTTCTCTTGTAATCGTAAAAGGAATAATCAATTGTGATTGTCAATTTATTTATACTCTGCTTTATATACTCTTTGCTTATTTGCAAGACGTTTTAGGAAGAATGTTCTTTCATTGGATATGTCGATAAGGAACGTTCATGTCCAACGTCCAAGAAGAGCCAATGAGCGCTAAAGGCACCTAGCCAAGTTTTCCTCTGCATATTGTTGGTAAAATCTCGTCTTCGTCATTGGTAGACCTGCGCATATAGGAGAGTTGGTGAATACATGATCCACGGTGCCCGTCAAAACATACGCGACGATGAAGTGACAATTTTGCAAATATCGTATTTGTTAAGCAAACACGCAGCTTTCGCACGCAACGATTCGATTAGCAATAGCGGAAGACGCGACAGTGTTATCGGAATCGCGGCATTGGCGTATCCATCGCGATCTCCGTCAGGAGGTATGACATGTCAGATTCCTTCTTGAGAGAGCAGCTGAAAATCTGTCGACGACATACGTTGTCGAGCGCCAAATGTCATATGCCGACGCGTTTGTCTTTCTTCGTGGAGTATATTCCCTGTAGATCGCGAAAGGAGATAGTAAGATCAATATCCAGTCTCGACGACTGACACATTTTCTTTTTTTCCCGACCAGGAAATTACGTAACAAACTTGATAAAAACAGCAGTCACCGATGCTATTTACATATGTATTTTTTACATGCGACTTGTTATGTTCTATTGTATTCGGTGTGATTGTAAAATAATGTTGTACGTCAATTTCTTAAGCGCCGTCTCTCGAGACCTTTTTTATCTTGCCTTTTCAAATATTTGGACGTGATGTGAGATAAATAGGTTATGCACTGTGAACACTACATATTTTACAAGTTATTTCTACTGGGGATGAATTTCTTTCGTATTTTAGTAGTCTCGCAAATTTTAGACTTTAATCTCTACGTATATATCTAATGAATTTATTGATATTGTTAATTAAGTGAAAATTTTTGTTATGTTTCAGGGTGCAATGCTCTGGGTGCATTAATTGCAAGTGACAAATTACATATGTGTAAATATGGTGATTTTTATGTAGATAATATTACGAATTCTCATCATTGCGGCAGCTACTTATGTAATATTTAAAAATGTCGCAAGGAGATGGTGCTGCTATTGCAGTACCTAATAATCAAAACGGTGCGGTAGCACATAATCTTCACAGTCTTGCTGGTGTTATAGGACCAGTCCTAAATAATAATAACATGAATATAGCTAGAAATAACAATAATCAAAACCCGCTGATTAATGTGCGGGATAGGTTATTTCATGCGTTATTTATCAAAGCAGCACTAGCCTACGCACGAACATTTCCAAGGCCTGTCAGGAGATTTATAGAATTTATAGTCCTTTTAAAGGTATGTACGGGACATTATTTATTATTAAAGTTGTATTATATAAGAATAAGTAAGAAGAGAAGTGACAAAATAAACTAATAAATATTAATTAAAGATGTGACAAATCTGTTTACAGGCTATATTGGCATTTTTTGTATTGGCTTATATCCATATAGTATTTTCACGTGCACCAACTAATTGCTTAGAACATATAAGAGACGAATGGCCGCGAGATGGCATATTGAGAGTCGAAATTCTCAGGAATGGTGGTGAAGATTATAGTATAGAGAAAAGTTATGCCAAAGAGGAGAAATTGAGACAAGAAAAAGTTGATGATTTAACTAGTACTTTAGGAATATTGACTGGGGATGGGTAAGTTCAAATATGTAAATATAAGATAAAAATGCATTAAATACTTTTATCAATTTTGTGCATAGAGAGCAAACATATTTTTATTTGTTATATTAGCTTTATAAATATTGAACCATCTGCTGTTGATGAAGAACGGGATACCATAAACGTCCCTGCCGAAGGGAATCATGAGAATTTAACATTACTTGAACAAGATCTGATAAGAAGTGCGACAGTCTCTGGAGAGACGCAAAATCCTGATCCAAGTACGACAAATACAACAATGAGTCCATCATTATCAACAAAGCTTTGGAATGGTTTAAATATAGCTAAAAAAATAGTATGTATGTCTTTTGATTCAAAGATATTTACAACAATATTTTCATGTAAACTTACAAACATTACAAACTTTTGAATATTATACCACTCTGTAATTGAGGGATTTGCACAGTTATTTTTTTAAATGCTTAATACTTATTTTTTATAAAATTAGATAAACAATGTGTTTGCATAAAAACCAATACATACAAATAAATAGCTAATATGATATAATATTTATATACATTTTATTTTAGTCAACCGGAGAAAAGTCATCTTTTACGAATGCGGAAGGTAACACAACGGAAGTGCCTGATCATTCAAATGAAGATAATATTATACAATTAAAAGACCGCACATCAGATGTTGATAAAACAACAAGGATAGGTAAATAACATCAAACAAAGTATATTATTCATAACAATAATTAACTGCAAGATTTTCACTATAAGAACTAAGATGTAATTTATATTTAAGTATGCATTATACATGTGTTTGCTTTCTAAATGGCATTATTTTAATACAAAAATATTTTACATTCGAATGAAATATTAATTTATACGTATTCATAAATTAATATTTTTTACTAACGTAAATTTTTGATTATTTATATTTTCAGAAGATGGATATATTGTGGAATATTCATTGGAATACGGTTTCTTACGATTATCACCAGCAGCTCGACAAAGACTGAACATTCCAGTCAAAATTGTCACTTTGGATCCTTTGAACGACAAATGTTTTGGTGATGCATTTTCGCGATTGATATTAGATGAATTTTTGGGATATGATGATTTGTTGATGGCAAGTATCAAGACTTTAGCAGAACATGAAGACAATAAAGGTTTTTTGCGGTAAGTATTTTTCATTTAATATATACAATATATACAATGATGATTATTTAACCATAAAAATTGAAACATATTAGAAACTCGCAGATATTGAGATGAAAAGCAGTTTGTTTAAACTTTGATTCCTTTGACAGGAACGTGGTAACGGGAGAACATTATCGATTTGTGAGCATGTGGATGGCACGAACATCATACGTAGCTGCTTTTTTCGTTATGCTCGTATTTGTAAGTATTTTATGAACTTTATGATTGATTTATCAATATATGTATATNTGCACTCATAATACGAGTTAATCTTGAGTTTATGTGAATGTTGGACAGCATCTTAAGTGCTATACATGTGTACATATAATATTTATTACACACATTACATATAATATATATATATACAAATATATATATATATATATACACATATATATATATATATATATATATATATATATATATATATATATATTTATTTATTTATAAAATATATTTATAAAATTTGATGTATACGTTCACATGATATTTTCGTGAGATATTACATATGCAAGAAAATGTAAAAAATTGCTCAAATCATAGTACATAGTCATTTCGAATCTAAATTTTTCTTGTATGTTATTCTTTATAGTTCAATTTATCAGTAGGCAATTGCNTTATATAAATAAATAAATATATATAATATGCATATGTATATTCGCGCGCGTTTATATGCATAGATATTATCAATTTACTAATATGATATAATATTTAGAAATCAATATACATCTTATTTTAGTTATAAATAAAAACTACTTTATTTTCCATTTATATTCGATGGCACAAGTCCGAGTTTGATATAATACAATGTAAATTTATTTTTTACAAAATTAATGACTACATCGAAGTATACAGCATATTTGCCGAAAATACCGAACGATAAGATCGTTGTACCATCGAATTGCAAGTTTGTTCGTACCCTTTTTTTTGGCGATAATAAATTCCTCGCCATCAGAGAAACGATTTCACGCTCACCTATACGACAGTCTAACACGTGTAAAATGATATAGCAATCAATCCAAGCTAACCATCCACTAAAGTAACCTGTCTGCGCATAGCTTTCCTATCCCCAGTGTCCTCATCCACGCGCGATCCCTTTGGAACTGAACCGTCGGGTATAAATCAGGGTTATTAGAGGCATCGTATTCGTCGTAGTGGCCCCATGTCGGTAATTTTGTATCAAATTGTGGTGGAATAGATTGCGGCATACTGTAGTCGAGATCACCGGTGAAACTCCTAATGATGACACGATGCTTTTAATAGTAATGTATATTTTGCACGTTATAACGATTATAATTAAAATCATTACTCTTTACACATCGATCGTAAATTCTTTCTTTTTTACGATTTTTTTGCCTACAAAAAATATAGATTCTATCATGATATTTATGAAAGGAAATATTCTCGAAGATTTCATTTTTTATCTTGTATATCATATTAAGAATTGAATGTCTTGCTCGCGGGAAGTCATTGCGAGAGATCCTCGCTGACTCTATAAGGGACATGATAGGGTTCGCGTACTCACTTTCACGGTATAACTCGGTGACTCGGATTGCCGTTCAGCGGTGAGATATTTTGTTCTTTAGATCGAACAATGCGGTTCGCTTTGCAATGTGGAACGGAGCGAGTGCGGCACCGATATCGGGTAAAGGGTTGTACGCTCGTGCCGCGACACGTGAATTCGAGCCCCGGCTGCCTGGAGGGTTCACCCTGAGCCACCCCCGCTGGCCTGCCGTCGAGTCACGTGCACACGACTGTCGTCGTGCATGTATCATCGTGTATCTCCTCTGTCATGTGCACGCGACGTCCGGCGCTCCGTTACAATGTGATCCAGTATGAAATACTATTCCCTCTTCCTTTATCTTTCTCCTTGTTTGCCTCTATGTTTGCGCGTTTGTCGCTCGCATTCGCGCTTCACCCTCCGGGATTCGCATCTCTTATATCGAATTCGATTGACCGTACCGTGATAGATACCGTCAAATAGATTTACCATAAGATTGTCATATCTATTAGTCGCGATAAAAAAGAGCGAAGATTTCCAAAAATTTGGACTAATGTTAATTTAGTGAAAATTTGTAAAAAGAGTACGAACAATATCTAGTTTAGATCAAACTGATACCGAATGTTAAAAATATTTATTCCGAGTTACATTTTTATTTCGAAAATTTGATTTACCAAAAATATTATCTCTGTGTACCTATATATACTTATTTTTAGCACATTCTTACTTACTCTATATTAATAATACGATATTTTGCTTGAGCGGAGAAATAATTGTCAAGTTACTACATCGATATTATACTTTTGGAGAGAAATTGGTAATCAGAAACAGTTTTTATTAGCTCTCTTTTTCTTTCGCTCTCTCCTTGTTCCTTTTTTTAATAACATCTGCGCATTCGTATAAGGTGGAATCGAACGACCCCGTTACTAAGGCTGCCTGTTGCAAATAACGGATTATCTTCGAGGGTGTCAGGTGCTGGTTCAATCTGAACCGATCGCAATTCAATTTCAACATTCGCTCAACGCGCTAACCGACTACGAGCGACCAGTTCGCAATTTACGTGACGCCGTAACTTTGTCAAAGTTACTCGGGCAAAATTTCAGAATAGTAATTCATAATACCGATTGACATTTTTAATCAATATCAATCATGTATGTGCTAATTGCGACGTGATTATATTATTGGAAACATTGATACAAAATTTTTGCTCTTTATTATTTCAGACGGTGTCAATCTCGATGTTACTGCGCTACTCGCATCACCAGATCTTTGTCTTTATCGGTGAGTGATAAAATTTTTTAATTTATTTTTGCTTTGTGTATATGTGTGAAAGAAAGAGAAACAGAAACAATGTGTATTTTAACGCAAAGTAACAACAATTGATAACAATCGATTAAAAATTTTATTATATGAGTAATAGACATAAATATCAGAATTCCATAATTCTGTATATACATTTGTTTAGTTAGCTTACTTTGTGAGCTTATTTTGTTTAGTTAATAATATCTTTCTTATTTCGTAATGGATTCATCAGTTATTAAAATTTTCAATTATTAAAATTGAATTTAAACTCGAGATTAACTCGAGTTATGAGTACATTAATTTAATAAGATATCATGAAGATATTAAGTTTAATTGATGCTCATCATAAATATTTTGCATGCATGTTGCATTGTGTGATATCGAATAAAAACTAATTCAATGAGACTACGATCGAATTTCTTTCACAAAAGTCATATAAAAAGGCTTTCATATTTATATTTTATTTCTCCAAAACAATTGACGATTTAGAGAATGAGACTTTTATTTCATATATTTTAATTGTTTTTTAATCTGTATTTGTTATTTCAATCTCATTAGAAATTTCTATGGCTCTGTCACATATTAAATTTATTATGCAAGTGCAAGGAGCACACGATCAATGTAATGACAGTTACATTATTAATTATTAGGAACTATTTTCGCATCGAAAATATGGTCAATTTTTATTGACACATGAAATGATTTTTTTTTAATTAGATTAATGATTGATTTTTCAGTCACAATATATCCAAAAACTCATACGCACTCAAACTGATAATATATAATATATTTCGTGTAATGACTGATACAACAAATATCATCGCTGTTATACCGAGAACTCCCCACCAACTTTCATTTCAGTCATGATAAGATCCGCGCAATGCGTTCCTATTTATAACGTTCTACGCCGCGCTCGAACAAGTATCTCGTGCGTATTACACCGTCGCATCACGATGGATTTGTCGTTGCTTTCGTCGCCCTTTACGCTATTATTGACTACTTTGGTCATCATCGGCATTCTGCGAGTTATTGCTTTGATACATTATACATATTTTTACTGGAAGAATAAAGGTGTACCTTATCTGCCAAATTCGCTATCATCTCTTCTGATGGATTGGAAAGCGCTTCTGGGTCGCACAAGTATCGTTGATAACTTTCAATATTTATACTATTACTTTCCAAACGCTAAATATGTTGGGATGATGAATTTTGGCCAGCCTACCTTGATATTGCGCGATCCTGAGCTGATTAAAGATGTCATGGTAAAGGATTTTGAATCTTTTCTGGATCATAACAATTTCGTTGACGAAAGCGTGGAACCATTATTTGGCAAGAACGTCTTCTCCTTACGCGGAGATCGTTGGAGAGAAATGAGGACTATATTAAGCCCTTCTTTCACCGCCAGCAAGATGAAATTAATGTTTGATTTGATATCGGATTGCTCTCACGATTTCGTTAATTATTTGGTCGATCATCCGGAAATCTGTCATGCGATCGAAACGAAGGAGGCTTTCAGACGGTACACCACGGATGTAATCGCCACGACAGCCTTTGGCATAAGTGTGAATTCTATGAAGGATCGAGACAA
>JAJVSH010000228.1:121449-172448 GCA_021460005.1 Tetramorium alpestre
ATGTCGAAGATGTCTTATATGGATATGGTGATTTCTGAGACTCTGAGAAAGTATCCACCGATGATGTTTACTGATAGACTCTGCACTAAGAGATATGAATTGCCTCCGTCACAACCAGGGTGCAAGAATTTGATCGTCGAACCCGACAATGTATTGATGTTTCCCGTTTATGGTTTACATCGCGATCCACAATACTTTCCGAACCCGGATAAGTTCGATCCTGAAAGATTCAGCGACGAGAACAAAGACAACATTTTACCATACACTTATATGCCATTTGGTCATGGACCTAGAAAATGTATCGGCAATCGATTTGCTCTCATGGAGACTAAGATTGTGATAGCTCATCTTTTACAAAAGTTTACTCTGAAAGTTACGGAAAAAACTGTCGAACCCGTTGTATACAGTAAGAAGGAGTTTAGATTGGAACCTGTTGGCGGATTCTGGATTGGCTTGGAGAAAAGAGAAACTTGAATATTTTGAATATTTTGTAATACATTATTCTATAGTTGTACCCGGAAGACTAGTGCCGCATTTTCAACTTTTAAGATATTCAACGTGTGTATGCACTTTGAAAGATTATTGAAATACAATAAAATTTATTTGCGATATTTTACGTCATTATATTTAAAATGAATGATAAAGTTCTTGCTAATAAGGAATTAAAAAAATTAAGTACTAGAATGAAGACATGTTTGCATATACTCCAAGGATATTTGATTGTGATGATCGTCTTTAATGCTTTACGTAACTTCCACTTGTCGTTAAGTAGCATGATAGAAATAATAAAGTTGTTTTTGTCAATAATAGAGTTGTTTTGTCCTTTATGTAAAGCGAATATTCTTATCGCTCACTTTTTTCACTTTTTTTCGAAATTTTTTATTAATACAAATTATGTGTCTTTTATTTTATTGTAAATATAAACATTTAATGTTATAAGTTTTTGAATGTAAATAAAAATGTATATCAAAACAGTATCAGTAATAGAGTCGACACATCATTCTATACTATGTATTGGTTATGTGTATTTGTAATATTATCTTTTTTATTAATATTTTTATTATTTTTATTAATAGGATTTTTTAATTTCTAATATAATCGAAATTTACCATTTTATTAGTTGTGTTAGATGTGTAAAACCTAAGCGATCTAATTATAATGAACTAAAAATGCATTTGACACTTTATAACGGTCTGATATGTAAATTGTTAATCAGGTATAATTTTTATTTATTTATTCTATGGATTCAAATAATTTATAAAAAAAAATATAGAAAGAATCCATTATATCTAATCAGTACAAAATGGGCGTTTAATCTTAATTATCAGCATGGAGAATTTACAAAAAGAATTGGTTATTGATTGTGATACTTCTGAGAGATATCATTTTAATGTTAATGAGAAATTTCTTTATGAACTTTTAAAAATATAATATTGTTTTATCGTATTGTCATCGCGGATGATATTATCCTCAGTGACAAGTTAAAGTTAAAATAAGTTAATTCAAGTCTATCTATTGCACAATGGTCTGGATTTTAAAAATCACTTATCTATGTATAAATGCAATTTATCTTTTCACATAAACAAAACTTTATTAAAATTAATTTCGAGTGATTTTCATAAAAATTTTGATTTGATTTGACTTGCGTTACACCTTAGGAAACAGTTTTTAAGATAATAATTTGTTGCTATATATTTATACAATATTTAAATTTTAATTTTTGTAAGCTTAATATATATACATATATATATATTTATATATGTATGTGTATACAATATATATTTGTATATATTATATATTATGTGCATAATAAGAATTATATGTATACATGTATAGCATTTAAGATGCTGTTCAACTTTTGCATAAACTCAAGATTATCTTGTTATGAGTACAGTAATTTTTAATAAGATTTTATGAAGATATTTTGTATATGTATAAAATGTAACTAATGTTCAGTTGTGAATAAATATTTTGCATATATGTTGCTTTGTGCGATCGAATATAAGAAATTAATTTAATGAGACTACTATTGAATTTTCTTTGCAAAAATCGTATACAAAGAATATGAAAAATATTTATGTATTTCTCGAAAACAACAGACGATTTAGAAAATTAATTTTTTTATTTTATACGCTTTAGCTATTTTTTAAAATGTATTTGTTATTTCTATCTCGTTCTATTACTCAAATATTAAATTCAATATACTCTAGCACATAATGAATCTAATGACAGTTAAGTAATCATTAGGAACTATTTTTGCTTTGAAAACATTATTAATTTTTATTGATATATGAAATTAATTTTTTCGAATTGTAATAGATTAATGATTGATTTTTCAGTCATGATGTATTCAGAAATTCACGCGCACTTAAATTGATTAATACATCTCGTGCAATGACTGACGCAACATATCATCATAATAATACCGAGAATTCCCCTCCCATCTTCGTTTCAGCCATGAAAAGATACGCGTAATACACGTACGTATGTATAACGTTCTAGGCCGTGCCTGACGAAGTATCGCGTTTGTCTGTTACATCGTTGTGTCATAATGGATTTGTCGTGGTTTTCGTGGCTCTTTACGCTATTATTGACTACTCTGGTCGCCATCGGCATTCTGCGAGTTATTGCTCTGATACATCGTACATTTTTTTACTGGAAGAATAAAGGCATTCCTTGTCTGCCAGATTCGCTATCAACTTTTATGGTGAATTGGAAAGCGTTTCTGGGTCGCATAAGTTTCGCTGATTATTGCCAACATTTATACTATTACTTTCCGAACGCTAAATATTTTGGACTGATGGATTTTGGCACGCCTGCCGTGCTGTTGCGCGATCCTGAGCTGATTAAAGACGTCTTGGTGAAGGATTTTGAATTTTTTCCGGATCATCGCATTTTCGTTGACGAAAGTGTGGAACCATTGTTTGGCAAAAACGTCTTCTCCTTACGCGGAGATCGTTGGAGAGAAATGAGGAATACATTAAGCCCTTCTTTCACTGCCAGCAAGATGAAGTTCATGTTTGATTTGATATCGGAATGCTCTCATAATTTCGTTAATTATTTGATCGATCATCCGGAAATCTGTCATGCAATCGACACGAAGGAGGCCTTCACACGGTACACCACGGATGTAATCGCCACGGCAGCCTTTGGCGTAAGCGTGAATTCTATGAAAGATAGAGACAACGAGTTTTATATGAGAGGAATCGAAGCTACCAAATTTGGTTCTGGATTGCTAATGATGATCAAGATCATATTTCTACGTACGTGTCCATGGCTCGCAAGATCCATTGGTGTGAGTATGTTTCCATCGGCAACGTCCAAATTTTTCAAGAAAGTCGTGGGCGAAACTATTAAAGTGCGGGAAAAGGATAATATCGTCAGGCCGGATATGATTCATTTATTAATGCAGGCTCGAGATAAAGATGTCAAACAGAAAATGACATTGGATGATATCGTTTCGCAAGCCTTCATCTTTTTCTTCGCTGGTTTCGACACATCTTCGACGTTGATGTGTTTTGTTGCCCACGAACTGGCAGTTAATCAAAGTGTACAAGATCGATTGCGTGAGGAAGTGCAGCGTTTTGCCGAAGAAAATGGTGAGATTTCTTACGATGCGATGACGAAGATGCCTTATATGGATATGGTGATCTCTGAGACTCTGAGAAAGTATCCTCCGACGGTCTTCACCGATAGACTTTGTACTAAGAGATACGAACTGCCCCCGTCACAACCAGGGTACAAGAATGTGATCCTCGAACCTGATAATGTATTGACGTTTCCTGTTTATGCTTTACATCGCGATCCACAATACTTTCCGAACCCGGATAAGTTCGACCCCGAAAGATTCAGCGACGAGAACAAAGACAATATTTTACCATATACTTATCTACCATTCGGTCTTGGACCTAGAAAATGTATCGGTAATCGGTTTGCTCTTATGGAGACGAAGATTCTGATAGCTCATCTTTTACAAAAATTTATTCTGAAGACTACGGAAAAAACTGTCGAACCTATCGTCTACAGTAAAAGGTTGTTTAGATTGGAACCTGTGGGTGGATTCTGGATTGCCTTGGAGAAAAGAGAAACATGAATATTTTTTATGAAATACATTATTTTACGATATAATTATGCTTGGAATTATATTGATGCATTTTCAACTTTTAAGATATTTAACGTGTACATGCATTTTGGGGAAGATTATTGAACTATACAATAAGATTTATTTGCGATGTATTGCGTCATTATATTTAAAGCAAATGACAAAGTTTTTGCTAATAAATAAAAAAGTTAAATATTACGATAAACATCATGTTTGCGCAGACTCTTAAGCCTACTCGATTGTGTCAATCATCTTTAATGCTTTACGTAACTTCCACTTGCTGCAAAGTGTTATGATTGGAATAATTGAGTTGATATTGTTAATTCTTTGTGTAGGAGTTAATATTCCTATTGAGCACCTTTCAAACTTATTTCTTACGAAATTTCTTATTAATTCAAATTATATGTATGATGTAGTTCATTGTAAGTTTTAACTTTTAATAATATGATAGGTGTTTTTAACATGAATATATGTAATAAAACAATATCTAATAAGACCGTCGCAACGGCTATATTATACCATATTTGTATTTTCCATATTTATAATATTTTCATGTCATTTATAATATTTTTATAATTATTTAATTTTTTATAAAAATTTTTATTTTTTTAATAAATAGGATTTTTAAATTTCTATTGTAATCAAAATAGATCATTTTATTTTATTAGATATTTAAAGTTTAAACATTTTAATTATAATGATAAAGCATTTGACACTTTATACCATCTGACATATTCTTTAGGTTATTAATCCGGTATAATTTTATTTATTCAGATAATATATAAAAAGGAAAAAAATAAGGAAAATAATTCATTATGTCTGGTCAGTGCAAAATTGTTAATCTTAATTATCAACGTGGAATTTACAAATAAGGATTTGTTATTGATTGTAATATTTCTGAGAGATATTTTTTTAATTTTAATGAAGAGTATTTTATGATCTTATAGAAATGTAATATTATTTTATCATATTATCATCGTGAATGATATTATCGACAGTGATAAGACGATGAAAATAAGATAAACCAACTATCTTTCGCACAATGTTTTGGATTATATGAACCACTTACTATCCACCTATCTATAAATGCAATTTATCTTTTCATAAACATACATTGTATTTGTTATCTTTCCTTTTTATTTGTGTTTTTTATTAATTAGGATTGATACGTTGTATCAGTTTTTATTTTTTTGTTAACTTTGTCACTTTGTTAAAAGTAATTTCGAACGATTTTTAGAAACGTTTTGGTTTAATTTAATTTGTATTACAACTTAGGGAACAGTTTTTAAAGTAACAATTTTAAATCATTTAAAATAATTGTTACTGTTACTCATATAAAAATTATGTCGGTTTAAACTGACTAATATATTTCGAGCAATGACTGATGCAACATATATCAACGCAGTCGTACTGAGAACTCCCCACCCACCTTCGTTTCAGTCATGATAAGATTCGCGAAAAACATTCCTATTTATAACGTTCAACGCCACGTCCGACGAAGTAACTCGTTTGCCATTTACACCGTCGCATCACGATGGATTCATCGTTGCTTTCGTCACCATTTACGCTATTACTGACTGCTTTGGTCATCATCGGCATCCTGCGAGTTCTTGTTGTAATACGTGATACATATGCTTACTGGAAGAAAAGAGGCATACCTTATCTTCCAGATTCGCTATCATCTCAACTGCACGGTTGGAAGGTGTTTATAGGTCGCATAAGTGTGAATGATTATTTCCAATATATATATAATTACTTTCCAAACGCTAAATATGTTGGAGTGATAGATTTTGCCACGCCTGCCGTGCTGTTACGCGATCCTGAGTTGATTAAAGACATCATGGTGAAGGATTTTGAATCTTTCCCGGATCATCGCAGTTTTGTTGACGAAAGCGTGGAACCATTGTTTGGCAAGAACATCTTCTCCTTGCGCGGAGATCGTTGGAAAGAAATGAGGAATACATTAAGTCCTTCTTTCACCGCCAGCAAGATGAAATTCATGTTTGATTTGATATGCGAATGTTCTCACAATTTCGTTAATTATTTGATCGATCATCCGGAAATCTGTCATGCTATCGAAACGAAACAGGTCTTCAGACGGTACACTACGGATGTAATCGCCACAGCAGCCTTTGGCATAAGCGTGAATTCTATGAAGGATCCAGACAACGAATTTTATGTAAGAGGAGTGGAAGCTTCCAAATTTTCTTCTGGATTTCTAACGATACTCAAGTTCATATTTCTACGTGCGTGTCCACGGCTCGCAAAATCTTTTGGTATGACTATGTTTCCAGCAACTACGTCCAAATTTTTCAAAAAGGTCGTGAGGGAAACTATTAAAGAGCGGGAAGAGAAAAATATCGTCAGACCGGATATGATTCATTTATTAATGCAGGCCCGAGATAAAGAAGGTACAGGTGTAAAAATGACACTGGAAGACATCGTTTCGCAAGCCTTCATCTTTTTCTTCGCGGGTTTCGATACATCTTCAACTCTAATGTGTTTCCTTGCCCACGAACTGGCAGTTAATCAAGGTATACAAGATCGTTTGCGCGAAGAAGTGCATCGTTTTGCCGACGAAAATGGTAAGATTTCTTACGAAGCGATATCGAAGATGCCTTATATGGATATGGTGGTTTTGGAGACTCTGAGAAAGTTTCCACCGTCGTTCTTAAGCGATAGACTTTGCACTAATAGATACGAACTGCCTCCGTCACAACCAGGGTGCAAGAATGTGATCCTCGAACCTAATAATGTAATATTCATTCCCATTTATGCTTTACATCGCGATCCACAATATTTTCCGAATCCGGATAAGTTCGATCCCGAAAGATTCAGCGACGAGAACTTAGACAATATTTTACCGTACACGTATCTGCCATTCGGTCATGGACCTAGAAAATGTATTGGCAATCGATTTGCTCTTATGGAGACCAAAATTTTGATAGCTCATCTTTTACAAAAGTTTACACTTAAAACTACTGAAAAAACTGTCGAACCAATCGTATACGATAAAAAGGAGTTTACATTGCAACCTGTTGGCGGATTTTGGATTGGCTTGGAGAAGAGAGAAACTTAAAAATTTGGCACGCAAAGTATTATTTTACGATATAGTTATTGAAAAAATACCGCCGCATTTTCATCTTTCTAGATACTTAATTTGTGTATGAAATTTTGTAAGATCATTTAAATATACAATATGTTTTATTTGTCATTTATTGCGTTATTATAAGTAAAACAGCTGACAGAGTTTTTGCTAAAAAAAACTAAGAATAAAATTAAGTATTACGATGAATATCATGTTTGCGTAGATTCTCAAGTGTATAATAAATATCATATGTATACATGTATATCATTTAAGATGCTGCTTGACGTTCGCATAAACTCAAAATTAACTCGAATTTTGAGTACAGTAATTTAATAAGATTTTATGAAGATATTTTGTATATATATAAAATTTAACTGATGCTCATCAGTTGTAATAAATATTTTGCATTGTGCGATATATGTTGCATTGTGTGATCGGATACAAGAAACTAATTTAATAAGACTACTATCGAATTTTCTTTGCAAAAGTCGTATAGAAGGAATATGAAAGATATTTATGTTTTATTTCTCGAAAACAACAGATGATTTAGAAAAGAAAACTTTTTATTTCATAGATTTTAGCTATTTTTTAGAATGTGTATTTGTTATTTCTATCTCGTTCTATTGCTCAGATATTAAATTCACTACACTTAAGTGCAAGAGGCACACGATGAATCTAATGACGATTATGTAATCATTAGGAACTATTTTTATATCGAAAACATTGTCATTTTTTATTGATACATGTAATGAATTTTTCCGAATTATAATAGATTAATGATCAATTTTTCAGTCACGATGTACTCAGAAATTTATGCCCACTTAAATTGATTAATACATTTTGTGCAATGACTGACGTAACATACACTAATACCGAGCATTCCCCTTCCACCTTCGTTTCAGCCATGAAAAGATAATACACGTACGTATTTATAACGTTCTACGACGCGCCGGACGAACTATCTCGTCAGTCTGTTACATCGTCGTAGCAAATCCACGATGGATTTGTCGTTGCTTTCGTGGTCCTTTACGTTATTATTGACTACGCTGGTCGTCATTGGCATCCTGCGAGTTGTTGCTTTGATACGTCATACATTTTTTTACTGGAGGAATAAAGACATACCTTGTCTGTCAGATTCGCCATCAATTTTTCTTGTGATTTGGAAAGGACTTCTGGGTCGCATAAGTTTCGCTGATTACTGCCAAAATTTATATTATTACATCCCGAATGCTAAATATGTTGGACTGATGAATTTTGGCTCACCTGCCGTGCTGTTGCGCGATCCTGAGCTGATGAAAGATGTCATGGTGAAGGATTTTGATTTTTTTCCGGATCATCTCAGTTTCATTGACGAAAGCGTGGAACCATTGTTTGGCAAGAACGTCTTCTCCTTGCGCGGAGATCGTTGGAAAGAAATGAGGAATACGTTAAGTCCTTCTTTCACCGCCAGCAAGATGAAGTTCATGTTTGATTTAATATCGGAATGCTCTCACAATTTCGTTAATTATTTGGTTGATCATTTGGAAATCTGTCATGCGATTGACACGAAGGAAGCCTTCACACGGTACACCACTGATGTAATCGCTACGGCAGCCTTTGGCGTAAGTGTGAATTCTATGAAGAATCGAGACAACGAGTTTTATATAAGGGGAGGGGAAGCTACCAAAATTTCATCCGGAACGATGTTGAAGTTCATACTTGTACATTCGTGTCCACGGCTCGCTAAATTCCTTGGTATTAGCGTGTTTCCACCGGCTGTGTCTAAATTTTTCAAGAAGATCGTGGAGAAAACTATTAAAGAGCGGGAAGAGAAAAATATCGTCAGACCGGATATGATTCATTTATTAATGCAGGCCCGAGACAAAGAAGGTGTAGATAAAAAAATGACAATTGAAGACATCGTTTCGCAAGCCTTTATCTTTTTCTTCGCTGGTTTTGATACATCTTCAACGCTGATGTGTTTTGTTATTCATGAATTGGCAGTTAATCAATGTGTACAAGATCGTTTGCGCGAAGAAGTGCAGCGTTTTGCCGAAGAAAACGGTGAGATTTCTTACGACTCGATATCGAAGATGCCTTATATGGATATGGTGATCTCTGAGACTCTAAGAAAGTATCCACCGGTGGTCTTCATCGATAGACTCTGTACTAAGAGATACGAACTGCCTCCGTCACAACCAGGGTACAAGAATCTGATCCTCGAACCTGAGACTATATTGGTGTTTCCCGTTTATGCTTTACATCGCGATCCACAATACTTTCCGAACCCGGATAAGTTCGATCCCGAAAGATTCAGCGATGAGAACAAAGATAACATTTTACCGTACACTTATATGCCATTTGGTCATGGACCTAGAAAATGTATCGGTAATCGGTTTGCTCTTATGGAGACGAAGATTCTGATAGCTCATCTTTTACAAAAATTTACTCTGAAGACTACGGAAAAAACCGTCGAACCTATCGTATACAATAAAAAGTTGTTTAGATTGGAACCTGTGGGCGGATTCTGGATTGCCTTGGAGAAAAGAGAAACATGAATATTTTGTATGCAATACATTATTTTACGATATAGTTGTGCATGGAATTATATTTCTGCATTTTCAGCTTTTAAGATATTTAACGTGTACATACTCTGTGGAAGCTTATTGGACTATACAATAAGATTTATTTGCGATATATTGCGTCAGTATATTTAAAGTGAATGATAAAGTTTTTGCTGATAAGGAATAAAAAAGTTAAATATTACGATAAACATCATGTTTGCGCAGACTCTTAAGCCTACTCGATTGTGTCAATCATCTTTAATGCTTTACGTAACTTTCATTTGCAACGTGGTGATTGTAATAATACAGTTGATATTTTTAATTTTTTATGTAGGAGTGAAGATTTCTATTGAACATCTTTCAAACTTATTTTTGACGAAATTTCTTACTAATTCAAATTATATGTATGTTGTAATTAATTTACGTTTTTAACATTTAATATTATAAATTTTTTAATTGTAAATATAAGAAAACAATATCAGTAATAGGACGAAACATGTTTATAGCATATGTGTATTTATATTATATTTATATTATTTATAATTTTTTTATATTTTTTATAAATAGGAATTTTAAATTTCTATTGTAATCAAAATAGGTTATTTTATTTATTTAGTTTTTTAGATATTTATTATTAGATATTTGAAATCTATACATTTTAATTATAATGAAAAAGCATTTGACATCATATCTTCTGACATGTTCTTTAGATTGTTAATCAGATAATTCTATAGACTCAGATAATATATAAAGAGGAAAAAATGAGGAAAATAATCCATTATGTCTGGTCAGTGCAAAATGCGTTGTTAATCTTAATTATCAACGTGGAATTTACAAATAAGGATTTGTTATTGATTGTGATATTTCTGAGAGATATTTTTTTAATATTAAAGAGGAATATTTTATGAGCTTATAGAAATCTAATATTATTTTATCATATTGTCATCTTGAATGATATTATCGACAGTGATAAGATATTGAAAATAAGTCAAATCAAGACTGTCTATCGTACAATGTTTGGATTTAAAAAATCACTTACCTATCTATAAATAAAATTTATTTTTTCACCTAAACCACTGTATATTTTATCTTTCTTTTATTTTTGTTTTTTGTTAATTATCGATGTACGTTGTATCAATTTGTTATTTCCTTGTAACGTTGTCACTTTGTTAAAAGTAATTTTGTACAGAAATGTTTTCACATTTATATTTTATTTCTTCAGAACAGTTGATGGTTTAGAGAATGAATCTTTTTATTTCATACACTTTAATTATCTTTCAATCTATATTAGTTATTTCTGTCTCGCTCTATGGCTCTCTCAGTCAGATATTAAATTCATTATACTCAAGTGCAAGAAGCTCACTATGAAGCTATTCACAATTATGTAATTATTAGGAATCTATTTTCGCATTGAAAATATTGTCAATTTTTATTGAGATATGAAAAAGGTTTTCGAATTAGATTAATGATTGACTTTTCAGTCACGATGTATTGAAAATTATTCCGGTTTAAACTGACTAATATGTCTCGTGCAATGACTGATATAACATATGTCATCGCAATAATACCGAGAACCCCCCTCCCATCTTCATTTCAGTAATGATAATATCCGCGCAACACGTTCTACGCCGCGCTCGACGAAGTATCTCGTCAGTCTGTTACATCGTCACATCACGATGGATTCGTCGTGGCTTTCGTCACCATTTACGCTATTATTGACTACTCTGGTCGTCATCGGCATTTTGCGAATTTTTGCTATAATACGTCGCACATATACTTACTGGAAGAAGAAAGGCGTACCTTATCTACCAGATTCGCTGTCATCTCATTTGCACGGTTGGAAGGTGTTTATAGGTCGCATAAATTTGAATGATTATTTTCAATATTTATACTATTACTTTCCAAAGGCGAAATATGTGGGACTGATAGATTTTTCCGCGTCTACTGTGCTATTGCGCGATCCTGAGCTGATTAAAGACGTCATGGTGAAGGATTTTGAATCTTTCCAGGATCATCGCAGTTTCTTTGACGAAAGCGTGGAACCATTGTTTAGCAAGAACGTCTTCGCCTTACGTGGAGATCGTTGGAGAGAAATGAGGAATACATTAAGCCCTTCTTTCACCGCCAGCAAGATGAAGTTCATGTTTGATTTGATATCGGAATACTCTCACGATTTCGTTAATTATTTGGTCGATCATCCGGAAATCTGTCATGCGATCGAAACGAAGGAGGCTTTTAGACGGTACACCACGGATGTTATCGCCACGGCAGCTTTTGGCATA
Organism: Tetramorium alpestre; assembly: GCA_021460005.1. Classification (NCBI taxonomy): domain Eukaryota; kingdom Metazoa; phylum Arthropoda; class Insecta; order Hymenoptera; family Formicidae; genus Tetramorium; species Tetramorium alpestre. The sequence goes on from JAJVSH010000228.1 coordinate 133,465, forward strand.
AGTGTAAATTCTATGAAGGATAGAAACAACGAGTTTTATGTACGAGGAGTGGAAGCTACCAAAGTTTCTTCTGGAGTGTTTACGATGCTCAAGTTCATATTTCTACGTTCGTTTCCAAGGCTCGCAAAATCCATTGGTGTGACATTGCTTCCATCAGCTACGTCCAAATTTTTCAAAAATGTCGTGGGGGAAACTATTAAAGAGCGGGAAGAGAAAAATATCATCAGACCGGATATGATTCATTTATTAATGCAGGCTCGAGACAAAGAAGATCTAAGTCAGAAAATGACACTTGAAGACATCGTTTCACAAGCCATCGTTTTTTTCTTCGCTGGTTTCGAGACATCTGCGACACTGATGTGTTTCGTTGTTCACGAACTGGCAGTTAATCAAGATGTACAAAATCGTCTGCGTGAAGAAGTGCAGCGTTTTGCCGAAGAAAACGGTGAGATTTCTTATGATTCGATGTCGAAGATGCCTTATATGGATATGGTGATCTCTGAGACTCTGAGGAAGTATCCATCGGCTACTGTAACTGATAGACTTTGCACTAAGAGATACGAACTTCCTCCGTCGCAACCAGGATTCAAGAATGTGATCCTTGAACCTAATAGTGTAATATTTATTCCCATTTATGCTTTACATCGCGATCCACAATACTTTCTGAACCCGGATAAGTTCGATCCCGAAAGATTCAGCGAGGAGAACAAAGACAAAATTTTACCGTATTCTTATCTACCGTTCGGTCATGGACCTAGAAAATGTATCGGCAATCGGTTTGCTCTCATGGAAACCAAAATTCTGATAGCTCATCTTTTACAAAAGTTTACACTTAAAACTACGGAAAAAACTGTCGAACCAATCGTATACGATAAAAAGACGTTTGTGTTGCAACCTGTTGGCGGATTCTGGATAAGCTTGGAGAAGAGAGAAACTTAAAAATTTTACACGCAAAGTATTATTTTACGATATAGTTGTCCTGAAAAAATATTGCCGTATTTTCAACTTTCAAGATATTCAACGCATGTGTGCAACTTTCGAAGATCATTGACGTATAGAATAAGATTTATTTGTAATGTATTACGTCATTATAATTAAAGCAAATGACAATGTTCTTGCTAATAAGAAATTTAAAAAATATTAAGTATTATGAACATCATGTTTGTGTATACTTTCAAGTTTGCTCGATTTTCTCGATTGTTTAATGCTTTACATAACATCCATTTATTGCTAAGTGATATGGTAAAAATAATAGAGTTAATATTGTTAATTTTTTTATGTTAATTTATATAATATTGTTAATGTTTTTGTGTTAAGAGCGAATATTTCTATCGCGCATCATTTGCATTTCTTTTTTTGAAATTTTTTATTAATTGAAATTACGTGTAGCTTGTAATTTATTGTAAATTTAAGCATTTAATATTATAAAAAAATTTCTAAATATAAATATATCGGAACAGTATCAGTAATAGAGTCGACGCAATATTTTATGCTCTTGCATATGTGTATTTATGTCTTTATATTTTTTATAAGTAAATGAAAAAAAAATTTTTAATTTCTAATGTAATAATCAAAATTAATTCTTTTATTATATTAGTAATTTAAAATTTAAACAATCTAATTATAATGAACTAAAAAACGTATTTGACACTTCATGCCGTCTGTGTTCTGAAGATTGTTCAGATTTAATTTTTTCTATGGACTCAGATATGATCTATTTTAAGCAACATGAATTTTTATATTCAATAAAATTTCTTGTCTTTCCAGATAGTACCTATATAAAATAAGTAGAAAACAGATAGTGCCTATATAAAATAAGTAGGAAAATAATTCATTATATCTAGTCAGTACAAAATGCGTAGATAATCGTAATTATCAGTACAAAACAGTGACAAAGCAGAATCTGTTCTTGATTATGAAATTTCTGAGACTTTTTTTTTAAATATTGATAGAAGTTTTTTATGAGCTTACAGAAACATAATATTATTTTTCATATTATCATTGCGAATGATAATAATATCGATGACGACTATGATAAGATAATGAAAATAAGATAAACCAAAACTATCTGTTGCACGATGTTCTGGATTTTAAAAACCATCAACTTATCTATGAATTTTTCCTTTCATAAACATATTTTATATATTTATATATTATATATTTTATCTTCCTTCTTACTTCTTTTTTATTAATTAGAATTGGTGTATTAATTTTTCTTTTTCTTTTTTTTTTATTAACTTTGTCACTTTATCAAAATTAATTTCGAGCGATTTTCAGAAAAGTTTGATTTGACTTGTGTTATAATTTGGCAAATGGTTTTTAAAATAATATTATTTGTTGTTATATACTTATACAATATTCAAATAATAATTTTTCTTCTTTCATTTTTCAACTGAATATATGTACATTTGTATATGTATGTACAATATATTTTTATTGTAGGTATGTATTAAGTATAATACATAATAAGTATCATTTGGATACATATATGTGCAGTATTTAAGTTGCTGTTCAACATTTACTTAAACTCGAGATTAACTCGATCAATGTGTATAGTAATATAATAAGATATTATGAAGATATTATAATATATACATCAGTTTAATAAACTGATGTTCATCATAAATATTTGTATGTATATTGCATTGTGCGATCGAATGCAAGAAACTAATATAATGAGACTACGATTGACTCTCGTTGTAAAACTCAAGAAAGATTTTTATATTTATATTTTATTTTTCCAAAACAATTGACAATTTAAAAAATGAAACTTTTTATTTCATACACTTTAGCTATTGTTTAAATTTGTATTAGTTATTTCTATCTCGTTCTATGGCTCTGTTAGGTATAAAGTTCACTGTACTGCAAAAAGCACACGATATATCTAATAAAAGTTATGTAATCATTACAAACTATTTTCGCATTGAAAATATCGTCAATTTTTACTGAAACATGAAATAAATTTTTTCGAATTAGGTTAATGATTGACTCTTGAGTCAAAATGTATTAAAAAATGCGGATTTAAACTGAGTAATATATCTCGTATAATGACTGCTGCAACATATATTATCACAATAAAACCGTGGACTCCCCTCCCTTCGTTTCAGTCATGATAAGACCCGCGCAACACGTACATATTTATAACGTTCTACGCCGCGACCGACGAAGTATCCCGTTTGCCATTTACACCGTCGCATCACGATGGATTCGTCGTTGCTTTCGTCGCCATTTACGCTATTATTGACTACTTTGGTTGTCATTGGCATCCTGCGAGCAGTTGCTTGGATACGTCGTACATTTTCTTACTGGAAAGATAAAGGCATACCTTATCTGCCAGATTCACTATCATCTCAATTGTTGGAATGGAAAGTGTTAATAGGTGGCATAAGTATTGTTGATTATTTCCAATTTGTATACAATTACTATCCAAATGCTAAATATGTGGGAGTGATGGATGGTGCCATGCCTGCTGTGCTATTACGCGATCCTGAGCTGATTAAAGACGTCATGGTGAAGGATTTTGAATCCTTCTCGGATCATTGCAGTTTTGCTGACGAAAGCGTGGAACCTCTGTTCGGGAAGAACATCTTCTCCTTGCGCGGAGATCGTTGGAAAGAAATGAGGAACAGATTAAGCCCTTCTTTTACCGCCAGCAAGATGAAGTTCATGTTTGATTTGATATCAGAGTGCTCTCACAATTTTGTTAATTATTTGGTCGATCATTCGGAAATCTGTCATGCGATCGAAACGAAGGAGGCCTTCAGACGGTACACTACGGATGTAATCGCCACGGCAGCCTTTGGCATAAGTGTGAATTCTATGAAAGATCGCGATAACGAATTTTATCTGAGAGGTGTGGAAGCTTCCAATTTTTCTTCTGGTCTTATAAAAATGTTCAAGTTCATATTTATACGTTTGTGTCCACGGCTCGCTAAATTCTTTGGTATGTCCGTATTTTCATCGGCTACAGCCAAATTTTTCAAGAAGGTCGTGGGGGAATCTATCAAAGAGCGGGAAGAGAAAAATATCGTCCGACCGGATATGATTCATTTATTAATGCAAGCTCGTGACAAAGAAGGTGATAATCAGAAAATGACACTTGATGACATCGTTTCACAAGCTTTTAGCTTTTTTTTCGCTGGTTTCGACACGTCTTCGACGCTGATATGTTTTGTTGCCCACGAATTGGCAGTTAATCAAGGTATACAAGATCGTTTGCGCGAGGAAGTGAAGCGGTTTGCTGAGGAAAACGGTGAGATTTCTTACGACTCGATGACGAAAATGCCTTATATGGATATGGTGGTCTCTGAAACTCTGAGGAAGTATCCACCAGCGACCTTAACCGATAGACTTTGCACTAAGAGATACGAACTTCCTCCGTCGCAACCAGGATGCAAGAATGTGATCGTCGAACCTGACTTTATGTTGATGTTTCCCGTTTATGGTTTACATCGCGATCCACAATACTTTCCGAACCCGGATAAGTTTGATCCCGAAAGGTTCAGCGAGGAGAACAAAGACAAAATTTTACCGTATTCTTATCTACCGTTCGGTCATGGACCTAGAAAATGTATCGGCAATCGATTTGCTCTCATGGAGACTAAGAGTTTGATAGCTCATCTTTTACAAAAGTTTACTCTGAAGACTACAGAAAAAACCGTTGAACCAATCGTATACGATAAAAATGAGTTTAGATTGGGACCTGTTGGTGGATTCTGGATTGGCTTGGAAAAGAGAGAAACTTAAAAACTTTACACGCAAAATAATATTTCATGATATAATTGAAAAAATACCGCCACATTTTTATCTTTTAAGATACTCAACTTATGTATACAACTTTGCACGATCATTGACATATATAATATGATTTATTTGCCATCAATTGCAGCTTTATTTGTAAAACAGCTGACAGAGTTTTTATTAAGAAGAAATTAAGAAAAAAATTAAGTATTACGGTGAACATCGTGTTTGCGTAGATTGTCAAGTCTACTCGATTGTGCCCATTGTCTTTAATGTTTTACATAACATTCACTTGTCGCTTAGTAGCACGGTAGAAGTAATGTATGAATAGAGTTCATGTCGTTAATTCTTTACGTTAAGAGCGAATATTTCTGTCGCGCATCATACACACTTTTTTCAAAATTTTTGATTAATTTAAATTATGTGTATCTTGTAACTTATTTTAAATTTAAATGTTTAATGTTATAATAAGTTTTTTAAATTTAATTATAACGAAACGATGGGGTCGTCGCAATATGCTTTATTCTTGCATATGTGTATTTGTAATATTTTTTTATAAACAAGGTTATTTAATTTCAAATGTAATTACAATTGACCATTTTGTTATATTAGATATGCAAAATCTGAAGGATCAAATTATAATGAACAAATTATAATGAATGAATAAAAAGGCATTTGACACTTCATGCCGTCTGACATGTTCTGAAGATTATTAATCAGATATAATTTATTCTATGGATTCAGATGGTATATAAAATAAGGAAAATAATTCATTATATCTGGTCAGTGTAAAATGCGCAGTTAATTTAATTATTAGCACGCGAACATTACAAATAAGAAGTTGTTATTAATTGTGATATTTATGATTCTTTTTAATGTTTGATAGAAGTTTTTTATGAGCTTATAGAAATATGCTATTATTTTATCATATTGTTATTGTGAATGATAATAATATTGATGACGACAGTTATAAGACAATAAAAATAATATAAACTAAGACTTTTATAGCAAAGCTCTCTATAGCACAATGTTCTTTTAAAACTCCTTTACCTATCTATAAATGCAATTTATTTTTTCATAAATATCGTATATTTTATCTTCCTTTTCATTCTTAGTTTTTTATTAATTATGATTTAGGTTGTACTAATTTTTTTAATTTTTTATTTTTAACTTTGTTATTTTGTTAAAATTAATTTCGAGCGAATTTCAAATAAGTTTTGATTCGACTTGACTTGTATTACAACTTGGCAGATGATTTTTAAAATATTAATATTTGTATATATTTATATAATATTCAATAATTAAATAATTTTTTAAGCTGAACGTATATACATATACGTATAATACACACACACACACACATATATATATATATATATATATATATATATACACATATACACTGGAACCTCTCAAAAGTATACTATACGCTTTGATATACTTTTACAAGGTTACTTTCTCTTCTGTTACTTTCAGGGCCGTGAAAAGTATTGTTTTGCCCATTATTTTATTTACATTTACGCCGCCGGAAGAGGATGCGCTCGCAGCATTGTTAATATCGTTACGTCGCTGTTTCATTATCCCTACTCCTGTTGCCTAAGGAGTGGCCTATTGCGTGTCTAGGCGCATGGAAGGGATAAATTATTCTCTTTCGAGGTTTACTTTTGAGAGGTTCCAGTGTTTATACGTATGTATAATACGTATGTATCATATATATACATATATGTATATTATATATGTATAGAACTTAAGATGCTGTTCAACGTTTGCATAAACTCGAGATTAACTCGAGTACAGTAGTTAAGAGTAATTTAATAAGACATTATGAGAAGATATTTTATAAAATTTAACTAATGCTCGTCATAAATATTTTGCATGCATGCTGCATTGTGCGATCGTAGTCAAGAAACTAATTTAATGGGACTATGATCGAATTTCCTTTGTAAAGATGATCGAATCTCCTTTGTCACATAGAAAGATTTTCATATTTATATTTTATTTCTCCTAAACAATTGACAATTTAGGAAATGAAACTTTATTTTATACACTTTAGTTATATTTTTAATCTTTATTAATTATATGTATCTCGCTCTATATCTCAGTTAGATGTTAAGTTTACTTCTCTTAAGTGCAAAAGCACACGACGAATCTAATGACATTTACGTAATCATTAAAAACTATTTTTGCATTGAAAATATTGTCAATTTTTATTAAAACATGAAATAAATTTTTGGGAATTAATCATTGATCTTTGAGTCACAATGTATTAAAAAATTCATGCGGATTTAAACGGACTAACATATCTCGTGCAATGACTGATGCAACATATATCATCGCAGTAATACCGAGAACTCCCCACCCACCTTCGTTTCAGTCATGATAAGATCCGCGCAACACGTTCCTATTTATAACGTTCTACGCCGCGCTCGACGAAGTATCTCGTTTGCGTATTACACCGTCGCATCACGATGGATTCGTCGTTGCTTTCGTCGCCATTTACGCTATTATTGACTACTTTGGTTGTCATTGGCATCCTGCGAGCAGTTGCTTGGATACGTCGTACATTTTTGTACTGGAAGAATAAAGGCATACCTTATTTGCCAGATTCACTATCATCTCAATTGTTGGCTTGGAAAGTGTTTATACGAGGCATAAGTTTTGTTGATTATTTCCAATTTGTATACAATTACTTTCCAAACGCTAAATATGTTGGATTGATAGATTTTGCCACGCCTGCCGTGCTGTTGCGCGATCCTGAACTGATTAAGGATGTCATGGTGAAGGATTTTGAATCCTTCCCGGATCATCGCAGTTTTGCTGACGAAAGCGTGGAACCTCTGTTCGGGAAGAACATCTTCTCCCTGCGCGGAGATCGTTGGAAAGAAATGAGGACTACATTAAGCCCTTCTTTCACCGCCAGCAAGATGAAGTTCATGTTTGATTTGATATCGGAGTGCTCTCACAATTTCGTTAATTATTTGGTCGATCATCCGGAAATCTGTCATACAGTTGAAACGAAGGAGGCTTTCAGACGGTACACTACGGATGTGATTGCTACGGCAGCCTTTGGCATAAGCGTGAATTCTATGAAGAATCCAGACAACGAATTTTATGTAAGAGGAGTGGAAGCTTCTAAATTTTCTTCTGGATTGTTTACGATGTTCAAGTTTATATTTGTACGTGCATTTCCACGGCTCTGTAAATTCCTTGGTATCAGCGTGTTTCCATCGGCTACGTCCGCATTTTTCAAGAAGATCGTGGAGGAAACTATCAAAGAGCGGGAAGAGAAAAATATCGTCAGACCGGATATGATTCATTTATTAATGCAGGCCAGAGACAAAGAAGGTGCAGGTCAAAAAATGACACTGGAAGACATCGTTTCGCAAGCTTTCATCTTTTTCTTCGCTGGTTTCGACACATCTTCGACGCTGATGTGTTTCGTTGCCCACGAACTGGCAGTTAATCAAGGTATACAAGATCGTTTACGCGAAGAAGTGCATCGTTTTGCCGACGAAAACGGGGAGATTTCTTACGAATCGATGTCGAAGATGCTTTATATGGATATGGTGGTCTCTGAGACTCTGAGAAAGTTTCCACCGGCGGTCTTAACCGATAGACTTTGCACTAAGAGATACGAACTTCCTCCGTCGCAACCAGGATGCAAGAATGTGATCGTCGAACCTAACCAAGTGTTGATGTTTCCCATTTATAGTTTACATCGCGATCCACAATACTTTCCGAATCCGGATAAGTTCGATCCCGAAAGATTCAGTGACGAGAATAAAGACAACATTTTACCATACACTTATCTGCCATTCGGTCATGGACCTAGAAAATGTATCGGCAATCGATTTGCTCTCATGGAGACTAAGATTGTGATAGCTCATCTTTTACAAAAGTTCACTCTGAAGACTATAGGAAAAACCGTCGAACCAATCGTATACGATAAAAATGAGTTTAGATTGGAACCTGTCGGCGGATTCTGGATTGGCTTGGAGAAGAGGGAAACTTGAAAATTTTGTACGCAGTGTATTATTTTACGATATTGTTGTCCTTGGAAAAATATCGCCATATTTTCGTCAATTTTCAAATTATTCAGAGCGTGTATGCAACTTTGGAAGATCATTGAAGTATACAGTATTTTATTTGCGATGTATTGAATGTTAAGCGAGAATTTTGAATGTTAAGTGAGAATATTGAATGTTAAGTGAGAGCAATTGAATGATAAGACATTGTGTTTATCGTAGACTCTCAAGTCTACTCGACGTGCTTATTGTTTTTAATGCTTTATGTAACTTCCATTTGTCGATAAGTGGCATGGTAGATATAATAGAGTTGTTATCGTTAATTCTTTATGTAAGAGCGCATATTCTTATCGCGTATTTTTCGAAAAATTTTTTTTGAAGTTTTTTTGTTCAAATTATGAGTATGCTGTAATTTATTGTTTATTGAAGCATTTAATGTTATAGGTTTTTAAATATAAATATAAATATAATAAAACAGTAAAGCCAACGTAATGTGCTACACTATTGCATATGCGCGTTTATATATTTATATAAGTAGGATTTTTAAAAATTTATTTTAATGAAAATTCATCCTTTTATTATGTGTGGTATGTAAAATCTAAACCGAATTGTAATGATATAAAAAAGTGTTCGATACGTCATATCATTTTACACGTGCTGAAGATTGTTATTCAAATATAATTTTTTTTCTCTGGATAGTATATAATAGATAGTATAAAAAAAGTAAGGAAAACAATCCATTATACCTAGTCATTGCAAAATGAGCAATTAATCTTAATTATTAGCAAAACACATTACATATAAGAAGTTATTATCTATTGTGATATTTCTGTGAGATATCTTTTTAATATTGATAGGAGCTTTTTATGAGTTTATACAGATATATAGATTATTTTATTGTATTGTCATCGTGAATAACATCATTGACATAATGATAAGATAATGAAACTAAGATAAACGAAGACTATCTACCGTGCAATATTCTGTATTCAGAAAATCACCTACCTGTCTATAAATGCAAGTTTTCCTTTCATAAATATACAACATATATACAACATATATAACATACATTGTACATTTTATCTTCCTTTTCACTCCTATTGTATATTAATTAGGATTACTGTACCTTGTACTAAATTTGTTATTTCTTTGTTAACTTTGTTATTTTGTCAAAATTAATTTCGAGTGGTTTTCGAAAAAGTTTGATTTGACTTGACTCCCATTATAACTTAAAAAACGATTTTAAAAATAATAAATGGTTAGTTTTCACTTTGTATTATACTTAAATCACATTTGAGAGTAATTAATAATTTATATATTTTTTAATATATGATTTTTTGGAACAATAATTATAAGTTAATTTTAAAAAAAATTTAATCTTTGATGGATCGAAGAGTTTTGATTTTAATTTAATCGCTGTTTTTGGTAAGTTTGATAAAATGGCGCGTGCCTGATAATTTTTTTCATGGCCGGTTCAGGAATTAGCTTAAAAAAAGAAAGAGTAACTTGAAAGTTTAAACAGGGGCATCGAGGGAAGTTATTTTCGCAGGTTAATCGTTTGAAATACAAATTTGCATAGAAAAACAGCGTGAAGGGCGGCATACTTCCTTCATCCATTTGCGAGTTTTGGGTGTTTCATGTCAGACAGTTTATAGCCGACAAAGTTTCGCTGTGTTCCATTCTCCACTTTTTATATTTATGATATTTTCGTTAGTCTATTTTTATTAGTAATGACTTTTAGACTTTTTCTTTCTTGTTGTTTTTTGCTCATTTCTTTTCTCTTGCTATTTTCTATTTAGATATTCGAATATATACAAATCAGTTTTGCGATTGTAATATAAAATTTTTAATTGTACTTCGTTATCTATGATTCAGCTCGAATTGCACACTTAAGAATTAATTGTTTATATATTTATATGTTTCGATTATTAATACAAGCCGTGATTGAGTCGAAAAATCAGACGTGTATTGAAAATTAAAGAAGTGTAAACTTTCTCGGTATTGAATAAATTACGATTTCATTAGTATCAGTAAAGCTTAATATATTACAATTCAGCTACTCAAGATGTGAGCTTTACAAGTGCTTTCTGCATACAATGTGTTTAATAATATATATTCAGTCTAATTAGAGCGGAAGCGAAACGGATAGAGCAGTTAACGTGAAAAAGGAAGAAGAAGGAAAGGAAGAAAAAGGGAGTAAACGTAAGAGATACACGTGGCGCTGGTTAGAGAGGGGATTATGCGGGACAGGACGAAGGATTGCGGCGAAGTTTTAATAACCGGAGGGTAGAGAGTTAGTAGATGATAAGTTAAAATCTAAAATTCATTAAATTGAACCGCCAGGAGTGTCGCGCAAATTTGTAAGGTACGATACTGCGTATCCTATAAAGAAGGCGCGGCCCGCGGTGGGTCGTCCACTGGACGAGTGACGGTATTAACTTTTTAATTGCTTTGTTGCACCCATGGCGGGCGCGGCACGGAACGATGCGATTATGAATTTTTAATTTATCCTCGAGTCTTGTGGCTCCCTCGACTTGCAAGACGGCGTCGCAGATTATCCCGAACAAGTTGGAAATGCAAAATTGTCACGCTCCTCCAAATCAACATCAATCTCTACGTTTAATGTCCACGTGAATAAATCCACGTGCTTTCGAACGATTATTCACGAGGTTACGCGCATACCTTCTCTGATATATTTATCTGCAAGATGGGCGTGAGAAATAAATCAATACTAAGTGTACGAGGAGTGCTTAAAGCGTCGATAGAAAGTTTCGTGGAATTTAAATCAGGATTGATGAAGTTTCGAAATTAATTCGTATCAAGCTTTGAGTCGACTCGTCGAACGCGACACGATTCCTTCACGGTGTTGCTAAACTTACGTAATAACCTTCTGCTCGCGAAGTCTTCGCCACGATGTGCCTGATAAATATTAAATTCAAGCCGTTCCTCGACCGGAATAATGATTTCCACATAGCGCTCTATCCTTGCGATGAACTTACGCGACGATGTGCGCGTGTATACATAAAATGTTGTATTTCTTAAATTTCTTCAAATATTTTATACAAAATCGGAAAATTGTTCCGACGAACATATTTCTCTAGGAAATAATCGAATAAATTAAAGATACTGTATCTGTATGTCTCCTATGAATTTAATTCTAAAACTCTCGCTTTTCTTTTATTTGTTTCAGTGGACCTCATACAAATGCTGGAGTTTAACTTGACTGTGTCCTTGCCCGCTGCCTCCCTACTCACAGTGGTCTTGGCGTTAGTAGGTAAGTTTCATATATCTTCAGCTACTTATTTTTTACTTGTATTGTATATTTTATTCTTGTTCTTGTCACTTCTATGGAAAATGATCCATGGAAAGTGAAATATCTTCGTTGAATAGAAATGTTTACATTCATCGGACTTTACATTTGAATGCAAACATGCCACTTTTCGTGCGTTATTTTTTTTCCTTACATTGCAATTTTTTAAAAGCGAAAAGCCGTTCGCTGAGAGGTAATTCGTTTTAGCTGGAATAATCAATCGGGTGAGGAATTTTCGAGCGAGAACGTTGGAGTTTGATCGCGATGTGGGAGTGAAATATTAAATACCTTTTTACTAAATCACGACTGCCCCTGCTCTCTTGTATTCTCACCGGTAGGACGTTAGCTCGGTTACAAAGCTGATTGGCCGGGACGGTTAACCCAGGATTCTGCATAAATTTCTGATGAAGGCGCAACAGTTGGGTAACCCGCTCGGAACCCATTTAACAGCAGTGGCGGCGGCGTCGCGCGACACCCATTTCCATTTCGACCTGAATATCTCCTCTTTACGCTTCGCATGTCCACTGGCACCAATGGTCCAATTGACCTGCATAAAATACGTCTCTAATCCTTTCGCCCGCCCAATGGGCTTTGAGAACATTGATCAAATCTGGATTCAAAGATACTCTTCCTTTCTTCTCTTTACATTGCGATACTTTTGTGCGCGATAAATTGTTTCTTTTGAGAAGTATCTCCTTCAGTCGTGAACGAGTTTCAATTGGTTAATCTGTTTTTATTTACTAAATTTTCACGCCTGTTTTGATAAGTTAAAACAATATCTAATGTTTTGATTGAAACATTAGATATTGTTTTAACTTATCAAAATCATATCTTATCTATATCATACTTATCATTTATAATCTTAGCTTTTTTTTTATTTCGTATCTCCGGTAAAACTGCACACTTACAAGCATAAAGAATTGTAATATATTTCAAGTCTCAGCATGTACGCTCGCAGCAATCGATGATAAATTTTCCTTCACCTCTATCAATGCCATAACAGCGCCAATCATTAATTTTGATTAAATAAAGATCAAGATCGCAACTCTATATTTCACAATAAAAATTGTTCATATACAGTCCAGTAGGGAATCCATTCATTTATACGTATGCCACCAGTTGCGCGGTCAGCAGGCAGCCAAGCGAAATGGCAACAGAAGTGGTAAATTTCCGGATCCGCACCCCTTTCCCTCTGTTGCGGGAATTGCCAGGAGGATCGTACATGTACAAAAAATCGAAATATATATATTTACGTGTGTGTATATATTTATATATATATGTACACACATACATATATATATATATGTACATCGAGTTAACGTAGTTGGAAGTAGGAGAAGGAAAGGGAGCCTTAGGGAAGTTGTTATCTGGAGTAATAGGTTCCGGTTCCTATGTCGCTTCCTGCTCTCTCCATCCGTCATCCCACGACTTTCTCAGCCTTCTAAACCTTCTCTCGCTCCTGCGTCACACGTTCCTTTTCAGTCAAAGAGAGTATATCGTTGCTCGTTTTTTTTCTTCGTATTTTAGTACTTCTGTATTTCTGTAATGCTTTTTCAATTTTTCCTGATTTATATGATAATCAGAAGCGTGGGAAGCATTGTATTCGCACTGTTTGGCAATGCTATAGAATTTTCTCGGGTAAAAGAAAAAGTTCTGGAAATGTTTTCACGATATTTTTATAACAATATAATTTGTTAAAAAAAAAAATTCTTGAACTTTCGAGCGCAAGCATCTCTATAATCATCAATCGTCTTTGTATTTTCGTAATTTTCGAAATAATTTTGAAATGTATGCTATTATTCACTTTAGCATTTAGATTACATTCGATATTTTGCGTAACGTTTGCCCAACGCTATTCGCCCGTTCGGCTCGGCATATTCTTTTTCAATTTTCGTCCTTGCGTTTACGTCGTTGATGGGCAGTATTTTGTCTGGCGGGTGCCTGCGGCATCATCAGCGTGAATTCACGTCAAATCGTCCACGCGTCGTTCGGCATTTGGCATCAGGTACGACGTGGAAGACGATTTTGCATAATGGAACGTCAAAGAACGAAGGCACCCCGGCGCCTCTGTGCATCAGTGACGCATGATCGACCGCCTAACATGCCGTAAACACATTTTCAGAGACGGTCAGAACACGTTGCACCCGCGCCATTCCGTTTATCTGCTTACAACGTCGACGCGCGAAGCTGCCGTATACATATTAGCATATTTTGTACAGACGCGTGAGCGCGAGCGTCACTACCTTTGTGGATTAAAGGGGATAAATGGCTTTTAATAGCTTCACTGTTGTCGCGATAAAAGGATCGCAAAATTCCAAGGTGCCTTAGGATTATGATATAATCACGGGGCGGTAACGAGCAGCGGCGTAAAAATTAAAATCCCGAAAATCCCGAGAAATGATTGAAAGCCGGATATCTTTACACGCGCCCCCATATGAGGAGCAAGCCTCTCATCACGTTGTGCATTTTCACAATATCACACGTAACGCAAAATATAACTCGCTCTCGTAATGCCGCGATTAGGCAAATTATCGCGATTACGGTTCCGCGTACGCGAGGTGCCGACGTATGCAGCTGGGGATGGGCTAGATCACGGGGCTAGAGCAGATTAAACTACAGTCTATAGCCACCCAGCTTCCCTCCCTCCCTTCCTCTCTCTAAAACCGCTTCTACCGCCAAAGCACAATATAGCGTCAGCGGCGAAGATCCTGGTATAGCGGCGGATAATTTGGCCGGGATTCGCTACTCCACGATACCGCTCTGCTTCTGACATACATGTACGACGGTTAATGCGAGTCCTGATTGGTCCTTGATTAAATCTTCCATGCTTTGACGAATACGATTTCGCTCCTAATTATCTCGTCAACAGTCACTTCGCGAAAGGAGATCTGCGAGTTTGTACAGCCGAGCGTTATACAAGACGCAACCGTGTCTCCGACGGAGATAGGACCCGTATAATTTACAGTCGCGGTAGCGGCTAATAATTATACGCGTAGATCTTTATTGGTAACAGATCCGCGCGACGTGCTTTGTAAACTAATTTCAAAGAACTTTATTGTGGCTTGTGTCTTCGAGAGATCGGATAAGTTCGTCCTACAGGCTGTACTCTCTAAAAATGAATCGGTGTATAATCACTAATTATCAGTGTATCAAATAGTGATAAGTATTCTACTGATAATTAGTGGCTAGTCACTGAATTATTTAGTGAATTTTAGTTTCTACTGTTTGATGCAGTAGAATTATAGCGGGGCTCAATCGTACTGCGCGTGGCAATAATCAGTCTGTTTATCAGTGAAAAATAAATTCACTGACAAAATCAATTAAATTTCCACTGATTTATTTTCAGAGAGTAACTCTTCTTTTACATGTGATACTCGCGAATTTATCTGAGATCAGTTTTCGTGTGGGATACGGTAAAAACAAGAAATCGATGAGTAACATTGAGTAGGCGAGTCGAAATTTGGACTTTCGACAGCAATCTTTGGCAAAGGGATTCCGTGAGGAACCAGCCGCTCGTATTTATTCGCATTCGATCAAATATATCGAATCTCGCGTTCGATCAGGCTCAAACGTGCTCGGAGTGATCGGTCAGCGGGAAATATTATGTCCATTAGACGGGAAGAGAGAAGGGGGATGGATTTTGCGCGCAATATTGGCACCGGCCAAGCTCGACTCGATGCCGATGACACGTGAGCGATGGCCGTACACAGTTGACCATTGATTAACCACATTATTAGCTATCGCCTCTTCAGAAAACGTGCCTGCGACGCACATTCCGATATTATTTCGCATTGCGTCGGATATGAATTTGTGTGGTGTACACACGAATAAATATGTATAATTCTTCGCGCAACTAATGGACGCGAGTTTGGGGGTAACGGAGCGTGCTCTTAAATAATAATATTTCAACTATAACTCTTTCTTCTTAGAAGCCTGGTAACGTAACGTTTGAGTATTTCAGTTCTAAAATTACGAATAAAAGCTACTGTCGAAATCTGATAGCCGTCTATTCAAACATCAATCTTAAATTCACTTAAAAAATAAATTCACTGACAAAATCAGTCAAATTTCCACTGATTTATTTTTAGAGAGTTTATATTTTCTTTAGAATTTCTAAATTCCATTTTTTACTGATAAACAATGACTATTGTCACGCTGCGCGCGCCACGCAATTAATACGATTAAGTATTACTATAATTCTATTGCATCAAGTAGTGAAAACTAAAATTTAGTAGTGAAAACTAAATAATTCAGTGACTAGCCACTAATTACCAGTAGTATACTTATCACTATTTGATATAGTAGTTACACACTGATAATTAGTGATTATACACTGATTCATTTTTAGAGACGAGATAGATGGCAAAAGTCGTTCTAGTGATTTTATATATGACCGCATTTGCGGAAATTGTGCAATTGTTATCTATGAATTTTTGATAGATTTCGGAGACGAGATAAAAATTTCGTATTCGGAGCGTTTTTCTGTCGTTTGTATTGTCACATAAAATCAACAGAGGCATTAATTTGGAACCGTAGTCTATTTACAAGACCTAAGCTTACGCTCGATCAGCCGACATCGACATCGGGAGTCGGCGAGCCGTGGACGGCGCGGCGTGAAGCACACGCGCACTCAATTACGCGCGAGCCCGTGTCGTGCGCACTGTCACGCTCTCGAATTAGTTATGACTCGTGTACCTGCTATCAATCGGCAGTTTTGGGAAATTGTAACCGTGCCATTTCGCCCTCGAGTTGGACTACGGTTTTACGCGATCATTGGCAATTTCCGGTTCTGCTGGTCATATCGTAAATTTCACCGTCCTTTTATTTCCAGCTTTTAAGCTTGACAGCTTCAATGCAAGTGAACGAATTATGCTCTTCAAAAAAGAAAATAGTCTCGGGATACTATGTAAATTTAATGTTTTATCATAAGAAAATTACCAGTAAATGTAAATTATAACGTTACCAGTGCAATTTCAATCTCGAAAGATTACTGGACGTAGATCGTAGCCACTGTTTGTCGTGTCCGGAATTTGAGTGTCTATAAAAATCGAGGAGGAAGAGAATGGGGATATGATTGGGAGTTAGATGGTCCTCCGGCAAGATATCGCGTTAGAGGCTTACCTATACGGTGAGATAATGCTCGAACTAGTATGCATTTAAACGAGTGCATTATCCGCGCATTATCTGATGTTAACGATCCTTTCGGTACAGGCCAATATGTAACTGATTCACGCGCATCTTGTTGTTAACGAAGTCGAATGATTGGATCCCAAGTTGCTTCAATCCTTAGCTTGAAATAATGTGGAAAAAGCAATTCCATCTTCTTTCTATCTTTTTTTTTACGATTACTTATAATATTACATTATCTAAGGTATCTGAAAAATATTATTGCATTGAAATTACTATAATTATTGATTTATTTTTCACATATACGAGAGATAGAAGATAAAGTTGAAATTCCACGAAATGTTATTAAAGATACTTTATTAAGAATAAACGGAAGTATTATTTGTGGCTTTTTCACCAAAGTGTTTGACATTGTGGATGAAAAAAGATGAAAAGATCGCGCTGAGCGATTGTCTCCGGCGAATTTTTGGCAAGGATAAATAAATCGACCCCAGATTTATCGAAGGATCCACAGATGAAAATAATAATGATAATTTGTGTAGGCAGTATTTGTATATTTATAAAAATCCTAATGCAAACATTACTTTTTTGTTACAATAGCGGCATAAGTGATTTCCTTTTCTTCGCGAGACAATCGGCCGCCCTGCTCTCTTAAGAAGTAATTTCTCACGTTGTCGGGCCACCCCTGTGAGCGCTGTCAGACCACGTCTCTTCGTCGATTTGTACTTCTGTATCTTGGCCGTGTTGCGTACGTCCCGGATACGAGCGACGTGAGCCCCGCTCATTAGCATTCCCGCGGCGTTGTTTTCTTTCCATGTTCCGTCGCGTTGTGTCCGATCGAGAAACTAATTATCTAACGTCGCGCCCTTAGTCTCGGGACCATCCATCCTTGCTGGTCGCGCGCCTGGGGCGCCTTCATCTACCACTGCCACGGCGATCTCCCGCGTAATATACGCGCACGTCTATTCCTTTCCGACTTACGAGAGCATTTTTTGAAAATCGACTAAATGGAGTCTGACTGAATCCAGCACCGGCTCGGCCATGTTCTTTCGCCAGGACGAAAACAAAAGTTGATCGCATAAAAGGACGAATTTTTTTCTTTGTCGCTCACCATCTCTGTGCGTCATATTAAATATTCTTTTGTCATTTTCGCATAATTTCCCACGAGTGCTCGTATCGTTACTATCCATTAGAAAACTGGCAAATATATTGTATACGTATGTTTTTCCATTTGCATTCTCATGTCCGCAGATATTTTAACTCGCAATCAAATGTTTCACTCGTTAAGTAAGATTGACTGTTTAGTGTTTGTGAAACGATAAGAAGGATCGATACGGTACATTGTTTTTAGAACACAACGGTCGTACATGGACGATAAATTTGGACGCAAAACGAATCTCACACGAGGTCGGAGTTTTAATTGCGTGGAAACTATCCGATATTAATAGGCTCACACACTCGTATCCATTGTATCGTCGGGATCGATTATCCTTTTGATATTTTTGAATTTGAAATATTATATTATTGTAGTTCGAAAATATATCATTTTTTAAATATTAAATAACACATAAGAGAAATTATTTAATATAAAATATCAAAAAACAGGTTTTTATTAATTGTTATTATTCATCCTATTTCTGTTTGTTTTTTTTTTTCAGGGATGGAGGCGCTTATGTCTGAATTTTTCAATGACACAACCACTGCGTTCTACATAATCTTGATAGTGTGGCTTGCCGATCAATACGATGCTATCTGTTGTCACACGCCTATTACAAAGAGACACTGGCTAAGGTAAGTGATCATGATATTAATTACCAAAGTTTGTAACATCGAATGTCTTTTCTTGCGTTTCGGTTATCGCGAGCAATACAAGGTTTATTAGTAAAAAAGAAAATCTAAAAGAGTGCTTCCGGTAGACAAGACAAGATGATCGGGAGGGTATTTAATTAAAAAGGATTAAGTTGTATTAAGTAGAGTGAGCTTTGCGTGTCGGATATGTTAGCCAACCTGCTAGCGAGCAACCTTTTTCGCTTTAATCCAATAGCACGGGCTAAAACTGCTACAATCTATTTTAGCATAGACTCCTTTTAAAACTATATACATATTTGAAATATCTCAAGGGAATTGAATCCTTTTTATAATTGTAATTGCATAAAACAGAAAGAGAGATGCATATACATATATTACGACAGAAGCATCTTATGCGAAAATATACGAGACGTGGCATATGTCTTGCGTTCTTATTTCGTATGAAGAAAACATAATTGTTCGTCTATCCATCTTTTTGCGTTTCCTGATCCTTGTTTGATCCCGTAAATTTTACTCGGGCAGCCTAATTAAAATTACATTAACAATTCGCCAAATATACATATAAATATATATTTTTTATCTGATTATTGATACATTCTGATGAGATGCGATTAACTATCAAATTCGATCAATCGGTTTTGAACGTCCTTTCTGTACCGGTCTGCCCGTTGATCTGTGGTTATAAACGTACTACGATCGATGTACATTCCGCAAACATCGAACAGCAATTCGCTGATTCAACAATCTAGTTGATCCTACGCAGAGACGTCAAAGCGAGGTTGAGCTGAGAACTTCACAATAGAGATCGGGCTTTACGCTCGGTATAGCTTAGATCTCCCAGAAGGACTATACCGTGAGGCAATTTCCCTGGACGAACGAAGGGTTAGACCGGGACATTAGAGACATTAGGTGACGATTAAACAAAGCCGTCACCAACGACAAACTTACGCCGGTCCAGGAATCCTGTGTTTCCACTCGGACGCAAACTCCTATGACACGGATTATTATTATTTGGTCCGCTTTTACGGAGCTACTTCGAATCCTAAAGGATTCTTTCAAAGATTTCAAGTTCAAGAAATTCCTAAGTGCACTCTCTCGTTAACTTTTTTTGCTTGCACCTTATGAGAAAATTCAATTGAAAATATTTAGACTTTTATAGAGAATACCGTGTAAAGAAAAAAAAAAGTACAAAATCACATATTCTCGGATCTTTGCGTTGGGAAATTATCAACGTTTCACACAATTCGCGAGACGAGAAATTTACGCTTGATGTATTTTCGATTTGTATTCGAGCTTGGTGAGAATCTGGATGTGCAGTCGGACTGGAGATTGGAAACGGATCATTAGAACTGGCATTAGCAACAATTAAATAGATCTGACGCCGGTAATAGTATTCGAGTCTCCGAACAGCCCAAGTACGCGTCGCGCGTCCTGCTCCGTAGTCTTCTAATACGGGATTTACACTGAGGTCTAATTAGAATCAATTCTAATCGCGTGAGCGAAGCTGTGTCTCGGGTAGGAGTAATCGAAATCGTTATCGAGGGCGACGCGTGTCTGCAAGACAAATCGAATTGTCTCGTAAAATGTGTTGTCACTCACGTAACGAAACGATCATTATGTTACTATCACTTTGCGCGATGTATAAAAGATTGGGAAGAAACAAGAGATAACTAGTTTGACTGTGAGCAGCGACTGTGCCGACAACGGTGACTTTCAACGCTAACGTTCAGCGCACTGAGAGAAAAATATAGTTATTTTTGGCCTCAACCATAATTTTATAATATTTCCAACGATAAATATGATTAACTATATGCATCATTATATTAATCATAATTATCGTTAGAAATATTATAAAATTGTGGTTATATTTTTTTCTCAGTGTGGGATTGAAATTTTTGGTATCATCAGTTTTCACAGTTATAAGCACGAAAGCGTACCTACATCTTGATCTATACTAATATTAAAATGTAATATAATAAATAAATTAAATTATCTTTGAAGCTTACGAGAAATGTCGGACAACATTTTTCGTAGATTCAAGAAAACTGTCGAGTACCACGTGCAGAGTTCGATATGAATATCTGACGTTAGATTAACGTTATAGTTTCTGCGCTAATTTGTCTCTGTAAATCAACTAATGCCACTTTCCCCGTGTTGGAAGTATTTGCGTAATTGTATCGCGAACTTTCCGTATACGGACGTTTTGCATTAAACGCGGTTCACGGATTAGGCGCGAGTTACGCTAAATGTGCATTAGGATGCCAATGAATACTATCCGCCGACTGTTTTCACGGGTCATCCGCTTTTAATTAGAAATCCGACTTCCGCTCACGAACGGTTTGTCGGATAGTCCGTATTTAGTTCCTGTTACGATTCTGCCGCTGTTCATAAACTAAAATCTCCGCGCAAAGGAGGAAGAATTGCGTTGAACGGAAAACCTGGAAAGCACGGATCTTCGTTAATATGTATATCGAATACAAATATTTTGGATTAATTCCAGCTGACAATTGAAGCTTGCCGTTTCATATAGATTTTAAATAAAATCTGTTATTTGTCGAATAGAACATACATTTTATTTTCATTGCAGTTTCTGCAATTACATACGATAAAAACGTCGAATCGATTTCTCTTTTTATATATTTTTTTTTTAGTATCACTATTGTATGCATTAGATGCACGTTATACTTGTAAGTTTGGCCTTTTTCTGCCGATGTCATTCTTATGGGTTAAAATAAAACTCCTGAAGTGAAATCAGAATAGCACGAGGGGAAAAGTCGTGTATCATGCACGATGGTGCTAGACATTGCTAAAGGCGAATAGTACTGAAGAAGTTTAAAGATTTCGTCCCTTGATATCGATATGTGAATTTAGGCGTCCCTATATATTTCTTATTTAACTACAATGTAAGGAAATAATGGGAATAATAATAATGTCGTGATTTAATTGGTTTTTGTCAAACAAATTTTTTTGACTTATTTTGATCAAAGATTCGTTGTAGGATCAACGCTGAACAAAGATATTCTAGTTGTTTATTGAATGTTTACAAATTATTTCTCTGAAAAAATCGTAGGGTAAATGCAATTGGACAATTGGTTCGGTACGATTGACATTAAAACCTCAACCTCGTGGTAAGAGTTTCATCCATTTATTCGACGGAAGTTCGCTATACCACACATGCGAAGCCGCGCGGACTTCGTCCTCGAAAACAATTAGAAAAGTGCTTTATTGAAAAGCTTCGCTGAAGTTCGCTAGATAATCTCGAAACCATCGTTATCTTTCTCAAGTTAATCGTACATAATATTTGCTTTCATAAAGATTGCACATGATGAATTGCTGTTTACTACTGGATTACTCATAGAGATTGAAAAACAGAATTATAAGTAACAGTTTTGTTGAGATATTTTGTAATATTTTGATCATATGTAACTTTCGTTCAACGAGACGAGATCTGTTAAAAAAACATCTCGACTTTGATTGAATTCTTAATGATAATAAATTTGGCAGATTAGTGCCTCTATGATTTCACACATTTATTCATGTTACACATATATTGAATTTTCTGTTGCTTGATATACTTTTGGAAAATTATTGTTGATACCGATACAAATTGTTGCGTTATGTTTCGTTTTATATTTTCCGTATTTCCCGTTAAATATTCTTCATTTTAAATCGAGTTTTATTTTGAAAAATAAAAAACACTATACAATTAGGAGACTACGGAAGTTGTTGCACTTGTGGATTTTCGTATTTGTTGAGAAATGCTGCACAAGCCATGACGAGTGCGCATTATCATGATAAAATTGCCAATCATCTGACTTGACTCCTTACTTTTCTGCTCGTTTGCAGCGTATTACGTCACGCGATAGCGGAGCATGAAGTGGGATTTATTTCATGAGAAATACAATTTTTTCCAAATGCATGGCGATGCAACCAGGAATTTATAAGCGACCACTGTGACGTTCGAAGACGGAGATGGTCTTAGGTGCTTGGTAGTTGAAAAGAATGTATTTTTAATTTAACTCAAGCAGAGCTTCTCGCTAGGTCTCTCTTTAGTCTTTTTCCTATTATCTTTCGCCAAAGCAAGTTTCTCAACCGTTTTCTCTTCTCGCTTGTTTTTTCGTAGAAATATAACTGTTTTTATTCTACCTGCGATTATCAAAATGCAATAATGACAATATCAAATTACAATATTCTACATGAATATTTTACTACTGCAAATTTTTAATATGTTGCAAATAAGTCTAAGGATTGAAATTAATTTCAAATGAAGTTGCTCAAGCGAATAGAGGATAAGAAAAGTCAGACGATCCCTCACAAAGGATTGAAGTGAATGGATCGTTGAATATGATGGATGCCGGAGTGTGTATGTACACTCTTGCGTTCTTAATCGCCGAACGGTACGACTAATATTCTTGAAAATTCTGCTGTAAATTTACGTAACAAAGTTACAAAAGAGTTTATATAAATAGAAATTTTTTCTGTCGGAAAAACAAGTATAAAGTAGAGACGTTAAATTCGCAATTAGCTTTGAGTATTAACGAAACAACACGTCGGTATTATGGAACATTCCTTTTAGGAGAAGTTATCTTAGCGTCATACATATGTGCGATGTAATATTTTCTTCATGCTGTCCGCTGTTTACTCGCGATTATTTCACCTCCATGGAATTAGGATGTGTCCATTTTACGAGAGTACGGCGGCAGTGCGATGCAGGGGATAGGGAAAAGAGTGAAACGCTTCGCGATACGTGGAGCCATGAGAGTAGAATCAAGAGCGACTTGCACTTTAGATCCGTAATGCGGACCAGGATCTTTCACGGTTTTCGTTTCGATTCGCAGTTCCATTTGAACTTTCCCTGGATGCGGAGAATATCCTTTGCTACCTTTCTCGTAAACATATCTAAAAATAGAGCGTCCGATAATTTGTCGACACATTAATTTCTCTTTATTAACGAAGCGAGCGGTTATTTTGTGCATGACAAATATCTGTATAGAGTAATAACGAGTGAGCAGCAACATTTTTCCTACTATTCAATAGGAGATTGAGCGAGATGAAGACGAATCTGGCGAAAAACGAGATAGCGAGGCGTAGGGGCGAGGATGACGCGGGCGTATAAATTTCTATATCTTGCACGCGCTTGAGAGAAGGGCCTATATTCGCGCCCCGCAGGCGTCGGCGACGACGCCACGCGTCGATCGACGGCGCGACGCGAGCGGAGCGTCGAGTGCTTACAATCAGCTGGGCTTGTCCGCAAATAACACCGGAGGATGATTATGATTGAATAAGGTCCGTAATTGAGGCTATTGAGCAATTATATAAATAACACACGACCCAGTACACACGCGCTCACGCTCGGATGTAGGCACTCGTAAACACATAGCACGAGTGGCGGCGCGGCTGCGTGGGGTGTTATTTCAACGTTATGGGTGAAGGGTGGATGGTCGGGTGGTTCCGCCGTCGACCGGGAGCGCCCCGACGAGTTGGGTGGAAAATTACAGTGCAAACATAACGTATATACCTATATACCGTAGCGTGAGGCCATGGTACATCGCGTTAGGCGGGGCCGATGATCTCCAATTGCTCGCGCTTGGAAAATCTTGGCCGCATCGCCAAATTATATCACGCTGTGGAGTAAATCGATTTAAAAAAAAGTGTCCTCCGTCATCATTTATTATCGCGTTTGCCATGATAACTGATATCTGATTGTCGGCTCGAAATTGCACGTTACGTCATGCGATTGCCATACCGTCTTCAATTTGTTTATGATTAGCGTAAGTGGGTAGTTCATGAGCGTATAATTTCCTGCTTACCAAAGTATAGTTCTTTTTCGAGGGATCAACGATATTGTAGCGTTTCATAAAGTTAAGATAATTATATGATTATGATAATTTGATAACGTGAACGTCGTACTTTAATGGAACGATTATTTACGTATACTTTGTCGTTAATTAATAATTTTTACATTATTTAAAAGCTGTTTTTAAATAATTTAAATAATATTAATTTTTATAAAAGTTTATTAGACAATTTATTTCAACGGATTTTCTTTCTGACAATAAGTAGTAAATAGAGTCACATAATTTCATGTGTAATTCTCTGTGAAAAATAACATAATTTCGTTACATTTACGATGAGATTCTATACGCTCTTAGTATTTCGAAGGGAATGAAGCGAAACGAGCATAGGAAAATATTTTCCTGGAACACTTACAATCGGTCTCTGTCTCAGGGTTCTTTTAGCTTCTACTTTTAATCCCACGAGCGATCTTAGGCCGCTCCTCTATTTTACGAGTACACCCCGTTGCGGCAACCGGATTTCAACAGTGAAACCTTCCGCCTTTTTATTCGACTGCGTGGAAACGTACGTCTGAGGAAGTATAATTAGTTTTTCTATTCTATTGATATTTACTTTTCGAAAGTGGACACTGTGGAGGTAAGAAAGGAAGACGGAGGTGAGAGGAAAAAAGAAGACTAGATGTTACGAAGCTCGATATCCTGGGAGTTGGCGTTTTAATCAGGGTGTCCCGTTCGTCTCGGATATCTCGAACACAGAGAGCGAGAAAGAGAGAAAGAGAGAGCGAGAGAGAGGGGGGGAGAGGGCGAAAGGACGAAGAGGATGGGTGAAAGGGTGGTAAAAAGGGGGCGACAGACAGGCGCCAGGCGAACGGTACGGGCGGTCGACTCCCTGACGGCCGCTTGATGGAACCGAGAACTGACTTTATTTTCCGCGGACCGTCTTCTCATCCTCCCGTTCCCTCGACCGTACGCGATCGGTCGCCACTTTTGTGTCCTCGCGACAGGGTGCCGAAATACAGTACGATCTCTCACGGGGAGGGGTTTCTTCTACTATTTTCATGTACCTATATATAGATCTACATTTACGTTTGATGCTAGAAGAATATCTATCATTTAGTACATCTAAAAAACAAAAAATTAAACGGGATAATCGGATCGTAAATCAATCGTTATTAAATCGTTTGTAAAATTATAGAAAATCGAAAACTAAGGAATTTGTTTTCTTGTTTCACTCACATTAAATTATTGTGCAAAAAACGATAAATTACGAATATATAATAAACGAATAAATTATATGCATTTTTGCAAAATAAATTAATTTCTCACATACCAGTTTGACATTTGATATAAGTTGAAATCAATATTCACGATTTTTAATAAAACTATGACGTGTATAAAACTAAAGAATAGTTAATATTTTCGTTATAATATACATTTTTTTATTGATTCGTGTATTCGTCATAGTAATAATAACTTATTACTGATGATAAAAACATCAGCATATAAACCATGAAATTGACATTGACTTACATTACAAATTCTAAGTTTAAAAAAATGAAATTTTCGATTGGACTGATGTTTTGCAAATAAAAAATGTATTTCTAAAATTTTATAAAGAATATTTTGCATGTGTATTGATATTAGTTATTTAGCTTTTGGTTATATACATACGTGAGTTTATTAAAATTTATCTTTATATTATTTATCAACAACGTATTTGAAATATTTTATGTATTTCGAAAATATATTTTCTGCTGTTTAATGGTTGGCAAAACGCGCTGAAAGAAACAATTATGTTACAACTCGTGATTAATATCGTTTAACGGTACTATACGTTTTACGGTATTCCGTCCAAAATGAAAAGTCGGGATGGTATTTGCTACGTGACAAGGTGCATGATTAATCGTAAACAGTGGATAGAAAATTAGTCCTCGTGAGATAATTAACCAGTATAATTAATCGTCTTGACTCCCAACCACACAGTTTGGAATACTAAACAGACTGTCATCCGTGTCCAGAAAAATGCGTCTTTCGGCTGAAAGCTCATTATCTTTCTTTTGTCATTATCACTTTAAACTTTAATATATTTTCGAGATCTAAATTTTTAATCACGTTTTAATATTTCTTGGAGAGATTTTTAAAATATGTAAAAAAATTAATAATTTTATGAGATAATGATAATATACTTGTACGTATAATGATAATATAATGATAATATGATGTATAATGATAATATACTTTTTCTACTATTATCATTAAAATGCCATTAAAGTTTTCTTAAAATTAGTAATATATATATACATACTTAAGAAAACATTTAACTTAGAAAATTTTTCGGATAAGCAGAGAAAATTTCAATTACAAAACGTTGAAATCTTTAACGCTTTTCGTTTCATGTTTTTCCTTATGCCGATAACCACATTGATCGATAACATGCGAATGCGAAGGGAAATACACGGAATAAGTGGACGAGTACACTTGTTCATCATCCAGGCGAACTAATCATGTTTTGATAGGAGATAGAGTTAATCGATAGAGTGATTTGACGGCAACAGTGGGTGTTGCTTTCACGTTTCAATCTGCTAAAACTATAGGGCGAAGAAACATCAATCTTGAGTCGAAACACTCTTCAGTAATTGGTAGGTTCTAATAAGTTGGCCATTTTTCGCAGCCGATCGCTTCTATAACACGTGAATAGTTCATTTCCCTAATTTAATTAGAAATGTGATAAAACTATTATTTTTTCGATTGTGAAAATTGATTAATTCCCTGATATCGAAAGAACAACGATATGTGCCTTTAGTTTGTTACGAAAGTTCTCGGATATCTTGGATACAAGAAGCGAAAGACATTAGCCAAAGAAGGCAAAGATATTCCGCTCTAGAGCGAAACGAAGAACAGAGAAATTTGCAATTTTGTACCCTAAGTGAAGCGGTTGTATGCACTGAACGCCGCGCCAACGCTACGGGAGACGCGCTTATAAAATTAAGAGATAATGAGAATTAACGACGATGACAGCAATCTGCGCGCGCCTTGATACCGTTTTTTCCGTGTGATCGGTCGAACGGACCACTCTCTACGCTACTGTAAAATGAATACAAATCTGCATCGCTTCCAATAAAGATTACAAATAGCGCGTGTATATACGTTTACTCTATGCGAGAAATTCTAAAGAATAAACCTCGTATTTTA
This sequence comes from Tetramorium alpestre, assembly GCA_021460005.1. Taxonomy (NCBI): domain Eukaryota; kingdom Metazoa; phylum Arthropoda; class Insecta; order Hymenoptera; family Formicidae; genus Tetramorium; species Tetramorium alpestre. The sequence goes on from JAJVSH010000228.1 coordinate 161,463, forward strand.
ATTTATTTACTCGCTCGCTCTATCGCGTCGCTTTTTTATGTTCTATATAAATAACTATATCTTGTTATTCTTACTTTATACACTCGCTCAACTCCATCGGTCGCCTAAACGTTCCGCCAACTCATATCGCCATTCAACACGGTAATTTTATCACTCTCGAAACTTGGGCGTACTCTTGACCGACCGCTTTAAGCACTCTCGACACTTTCTCGTGCACTTTTAAGCATCCTTTTGCCACTTAACATTAAATCTCTGATCGTCCTTGACTCTTTTCCCAATTGAGTAACTTTTTAGCTGAAAAAGGCGTGGAAAAGGCAAATCGAATATATTTCGATCGAATATATTTCAAAGAAGTATTTTGATTTGATAAAAATTGATTTACGTATATATTTGTTTTAAATTGCAAAATAGGATGTTTTATTGCGAGTAAATTTTCTTGTAAGATAATTGATACGATTTTTTACATCGAAAATCACTATACCCTTAAACTTATTCAAAACAAGACGTTTGAATTTCCATTTTTAAGCTGTAACGTGTCATTATTTTAGTATTATTCTTTTACAATTTTAATAATTGTAGTTTATGATATGTAAATTATTATTTTCTTAATGCTTGTAATAATTGTATCTTCTGTAAGTATGCAAAGCTTCATATGTGAGATTTAACATACACGAGTTTTTATGGAAAAAAGCAATAGAAAGAAGACGGATGCGTCATGCGGGTATTAATTCAGCGTGTCATTAAAACTGGGTTCCAGCGTATGTTTGCCAAAGGTTGGTTTTATGACGTTGTCAAAATGAAATTTCCATTCGGCATATGTAATTCAAAACGCGTTTTTGAACAGAATATAAATGGTCGTTGCTATGTATATTTTTTCAACATTTTACGAAATATATTTTAGGTAAAAGGTATTATGTAAATGTACACACATATATATATATATATATATATATATATATATATGTATATATATGTATCTTCCATTTAATTAATATCGTAAGACAAGAGAAAACTTAAAATTTTACGAGCATTATATGTGGAGATGCTACGCTCGAAAATTCTTGAGTCTTTAATAATGTATCATGTAAAAATTTTAAGCGGTGGATCATTGTCGCGTTGAATTGTCGTTGTTTGGAATTATCGGACGATTATGGCGAAAAAACGGAAAAGTCAAAAGATGCCAAAAGATAATAGAAGTAACGTACTAATTTCTTTTAAAACGCATAAAAGTATCTAATTCATGTAAGAAGCAATCTCCCAAAGTTTCATTACGAAATCTGAGAGCGTATTGTAATTCGAATCAAATTGAATACAACGAAATTGATAAAAAATTGCGGCTGGTAAATAAAATGAAAGCAGACCAACCGGAAAAATATAATGCAAGCGTAAATACACGATAAATCTACCGGGAAATATTTCCCACGATATTTGTTTCACCGGTCGTGATTCCTTTCTCTCGTCGTTCCATTTGTATTTTTATCACATCTATTTTCACCTCGTCTGTTTCGCATGCCCGTCGATGCGTATTCGCCCACTACCATCGTACAACGTACGCGCGCATATAGTTAGCCATTTATGTATCTCAAATTCTAGCAAATCCTCGCGAATCTGCCGCTGAACGCAAATGGCACGTGTGGACAGTTTCACATGAGATCGTACGTTTTGAGATTATAAGTTTAATTGGTATTTGCGTATGTGCGTATTTGCGTGCCTGCTACAGAACTCATTTGCGATGAATAATGCGGCGAATTTGTTTAATCCTGACACTTTTAGAGGGACATACGTCCATTTCCGACGTATCTTATATAATAAATATTAAATGAATTATTTTCTGGGATTATCGTCTTCTTTACGTTGTTTTCGCTAAATGCGTACACGCGTGTAAGATTGCGTTTGATAAAAACATATTATTAATAAATATTGTAAAATTTTAACTTTACGTGCTAGAGTATTTATTCTTTAGGAGGGAAGAAATAGCGAAAAGATATGTGGAACAATCATTTTTTCCATTTTTTAAATTTATTCTTATATGTAATAATTTCTAAAACTGCCCCGAGCTTTTTCATAATGTTAGAAGAATATTAATTTAGCTTGGAATAATTAATTTTATATCTTTCATGCATTCTTTATATAATTGTGATTTTGTAAGATCCCCGGAATACCTTCACCGCAGATAAATAGTAGTCGGACCACTAGAATTTCCACGAGCTTGATATTATTCGTATCACCATTATATTTACTTTGACCTTGCGTATCGGTTGAGGTATGGCTGTGTCGTACATATTGCGCTTCCATTGTGAGTGTACAGGAGGCGTACCTGCACTCATTTGTGTACCTGAAATTCCAACAAATCCTCGTGAATCTGGTTCGGCGCGCAAAAGGCACGCAACGACATATTCGCTCGATCGCGGAAGTCCGTTGCGTCGCCTCGCGTCGCTTCGCATCCCAACGCGTCCCGTCCCGTCCCATCCCGTCCCGTCGCATCCCGATCTGTTCCGTCCCGTCCCGTCCCGTTGGTTCGCGCATGGACAATTTCATTACTCGTATTGGGGGAAGGGGGGGAGGTTGCTGATGGTACGCGGTGGTAGTGGAGGGCGCAGTGGCGTGTGCAGGCGAAACTACACTATTAAATGGTGTCCTGTCGGGCGCCAGTTAGGTGCACCATGGTATAGCCCATTCTCGTCGTGTCACTCCGAATCTATTTGCATAGTAATGGCGCCGCGCGTCGCTTCCCTTCCAACCCCTTTACGTATAAATACCGCTGCGGACTGTCATAGGAAGTGCCGTCCGTCTGAAGCGAAACCTTCCTCATTCCTGCTCACGAAAGATTTTCGAAAGCGCTCTTGCTTCTTCTCGCTGAAAAACACTCTACGTGAATACTTGTTGCATAAATTTCGAGTTAATCTAGTTTTTATTAGATTTGTCTTACCGAATATTTCGCACGCCTCGAATTTCTGAATTATTCTCAATTATTTTCAATTCGAGCGATGCCTCAATTTATAACAAACACGTAATATTAATACAAACATGTAAATAGTTGGCACCAGATTCTTCTAGGTTGTATCGTGTGTTCTCCATCCCCTGCATGTATTTCACTCTAAGCTAACGATCTTGAAGTTGATGACGCATTTGTATGTATCAGTTAGTAGCATTTCATAATACGACGATAATTTACGGAAAATGCCCGAAACTCAAACGAGCGTATTAATAACGTCAGGAGTTGATACGATGGGAAATGCCGTCTCTAGTATATAGAATATATGTGCGAATGTGAACAAGTAGAGGCACAGGCTCGTTGCTAATTGCCTCGCGACGGTTTGATAGAATTTCTCGATATAAGCTACTTATTTGCAATAATTGTTGCTCGAAGTATATATATTTCTCTATAAAATATCATTCGTTGTTTATTAAGAGAGTAGCATTCTTGAAAATATGACATTTAACAGTTTGTGATTACGAAGATGAGTAACTTTATTAAATAATAACTGTAACGAATTTTGAACGATTGCTTTTAGCGGTAAATCAGAACATTATAACAATTGTCGATGATTATCGACGCGACGCGGTTGCAATAATTATTATAACACACGAGATATTCTTTTGAAAAAGACTCGAGATTTAAGTCGAGCATCGTTTTCGTGTTACAAAAAATAAACAATATGAATGCGATATAACTGTGAATGGAAATTAGCCATCTCGAGAGATTGTCTTGTGAGATGCGTTCCAGTTATAGTTCCGGCACTTGAGAGTTTAGGGATTGAGTCAAGCGGAGGAAGTTGTACAAACCTGACGCGACGCGCGAAGCGGGATGTTTGCGATAATTAGAATCTTATTGAAAACGGCACCGGTTTTCCTCGAGCAACAAATAGAACGTCAGACTCGGTGCTCGCTGGAGCGACTAGGTGCGATCCCCAATTATTCATCGTAATCCTAATTATCTCTCACTTTTGATTCGTTGCGAAAATCCGCGATGTTCCATCTTGGCTCTCCATGAGAACGCATCTCCGGGACGAAGTTCGCAATAATTAGGAAGCTCGAAAGGAGCGAAAATGTCGAACGGGGAAACGTAGATGGTGATCAAGGTGGCAGAAACGATGCGCTTCCCTTTTTGTTACGACAATAATAATATGACCGATAGCTCTCTCTCCCTATGATATTTCTAGGAAACTGGCTACTTTACTTCTCTCGCCCGGACTGATGAACGAAGAGAGAAAAAGAGAACGGGAAAAATACACAGAAAACAACCATAATGAAGGTTAATTACAGAGGGGTGATTGCGAAGATTGGGAAGATCATCGGAAATAAAAAAAGAGTATCGGAAATCCTGTATTCTCTCTCTCTTTCTCTTCCATGCCATACCATCTTTCTTCATCTTCTGCGTCTTCTTTGGTTGCCAAGCTACCGTCACACCCAAAGGAATCAAAGCTTCCTCCAATTATAAGAACTCGGTCGTCCCGTGTTCTTTAATTTCGTTACCAACGTTGTTCATGCTTTACGTTTTTTTTCACATCGAATCAGCGAATCCAAACTTTCCAAAATTTTGTGATTACTATTTACTACAAAATTATAGAAAAAAAAATGTCGTTATTAATTCGCTTTTACGAGTGAAAATTGTCTTAAGATGCAGCGAAGGATAATAAATAAATTTACAATAATAATACAATAAATTTAAGAAGAATTGCTCTCTAGATTATTACATAAAATGATATGCTTATTATAATTGATTAATAATGATAATTTCATTTCTTTACGTCGTCATTTACTTGACGATAATTTCTTCCTATAATAATGTGGAAATGAATTTGATTTTACACAAGTCACTGGCGTAAATTTCTATATTACATTTATAATTTATAAGTCAGTTATAACAATCGATATTGAGGAGACTAACGATGTACACGAAAGCTACTGAAAGCTTTCCATATTTGTAGATGGAAATTTTACTCGCGATTATCGCCAAGAAATTACAACTCCTCTCGCGTATCATAGACGGAATCAGAGCCTGCTCGCGGTAGCAAGTTTCGCGAAATGTGGAATTACATCGTCTACTTGTCTGCGCTCGGCACTTTGCCGCCATACAACTAGCATATTTCTCGAGGCGAGAGCCAAGGAAGTACGAATTTCTTACTCCTTGACAGGACTCGAACTTTAAAGGACTTCATTTACTCGATTCGGAAACTCTTGCCTTTCGTGACTCTTCTCGAAGGGTTATTCTCGACTTTCTATGATCTACTTGCTTGTTTCGGCGATGACTTCTAAAGCTACTGACAAATCCGAATCACGACTTTGGAAATTGTATATAGTTTTTCTTCGAATACATTTTTTTTATTAAACTTTTATTATATTACAAAGATATTAAATTGCGCGAAACTTTAATTAAATATCGCACGTAGATTTAAACGTTTAATCTAATAAAAAAGGAGAGAAAACTGATACTTGAAAGTTGTATACATATTTGATTCTTTTCTACAATTACATATTTGACAAGATTTTTAAATAAGCGAATTCTGTGATGGATTATTTTTTTTTAAATATGTAAAATCAAACTTAATCGAATTAGAATAAAGAATGACAAATCTGTCTCCGAATTCGTCTCCGTCTTATCTCTTTGTTCTCTATCTTTCGTGTTTCTCGCGTCATTCAATTCCAGACCCTTAACAAGATGTAGCGAGAGCGCACGGCGCGATTTCACATCCTGAAATCGATCAGGCGTGATTCCTCATAATTGGTAACATTCGGCTCGCTGCCGCGACGCTTCATCGCCTCTTCGCAACGATTCGAAACGCCTCGAGCTACGAAGCGTACGAGAATGCCTATCTGGCGGCGTTACCATGGGATCGGAGTGTATCGTCAGAGACCTCGTTACTTTCCCGATTTCTTACGTAATCGAGACGCCTCGCTGATTCGTCATTTCGCGGGGAGAGACCGACCTTTCTCGATACTTCTTAACGAGTGCTTCCTTTGGCTCGCGTAACGAAGAAAAACGAGAAGCGAAAATAAAGGACGCGGAAGAAATGCGCGTGAACGATTGTGAGATTCCAAGCGAGAAAATTCGCTGTATCTCATCTAACCGATTTAACGTTTACGAGGCAAGTAGGTTCCGCTAATGCTTCCGCTTGTAAAAAAAAAATGCAATCTCTTTATCTTTTTCTAAACATACTGTGTTGTTTTAACGACTTGTTCCGACGATATATTAATCGTAAACATTATAACGTACGGAGTAAACCGCACTGAACTTTCTTTCCTTCACAAAGTCAAGAATTATTGTCGTGCAGCTTTTGACTTCATTTGAGATGCGAGATATGAAGGCTTGTGTTAGATTCGAGATCGTGTTCCCTAGAAAGTTTATTTGTAATCCGAGCATCTGTGGATTTCGACGGTTCAAACGTTGTCAGGGGTAGAAAGGGAATTTTTTTCATTTATTTCGCTTTTTTCCCTCTTCTGCATCTCGGCATTTGAATTTCCGTGGACGAGGGCGGGTTCGTGGAACCGAGGTGGAAACGGATGATCTCTACAAGTTAATTTGTAACTTGAGCATTCCGTCCAGGAGATCGGGGTGGTTTCTAGAGGTGGCTAAGGGAAACAGCGCGGTAGGGCGGTAGCGGGGGCAACGGCAGAGGCGAGTTCAGGCAGGGTACACGGTACCTCGAGGTTGTTTGTTGCGCTAATGCCTAATTAGTGGAGTGGTATCGCGTCGCGACGAAAGCCGTAGCCGTCGCCGTCGCCGTCGTCGTCGTTGCCGCCATCGTCGCCGTCGTCGTCGTCGTCGTCCTCGCCATTGCCAACGCCATTGCCGATTCTCTATCTCTCTACTCATCTATCGTGAAAATATCTCGTGTAGCGGTAAATAGTGGAAGAAAATTCGCGCGATGCGTCTTTTTCGTTTTCTAATGTTTATGTATTTTTGCACTCGATTAATATCATTGCTTTTTTTTTATTCGATACATGTATTTATTGTACTTTATTTTATGTATTAATACTGTCTTTTGTCAATTATTCGAATTTACATCGAATGGTAATTAATGAGAAAGATATGTCACATGATATATTTTTTAATATTTATTAAATTAAGATTTACGTCATGTTGTGCAACTTTTATAACGATTGAAAGCATTTATGTATTAATCCTAGCGTATATGGGCTTTTCGTTTGCAATAGCTGTTTTTAAGTAAAAGACTTTTTTTGGAGGAATAGCATATCGATTTCGTGCGCAATAGGAGTCCTTGGAGAAAGAACTTCCAAGGGTGCGAGGTAATGCACCATCCGTGTCACTCCATCGGCCACCCGTCGATCGGCTCTTTTCATTTCAATCTGGATACAAGCGCGCGATTGACGCCTATCTGCGAACAATAACAATAGCGCACTACGTCTAAGACTGAGAGACTGAGTACTTTTTCTCAACGTCATTGAAATTTAATCAATATTATTTCAATTATTTTGTGTCGACAACACGAAGATGGCGGATAAAATGTACGATATAAATTTTACGTTCTTTCTTTCCTCGCAGTATTTTCACTTCCGAAAATGCTCCTTTTCAGCGAATATTTCTACTAACTAAAATCCAAACATCAAAATATTCTTAATAGTTGAAAGGAACTTCTCGAGCTTCTCGGACATACGAGAGCCATCCGTGGCTTACACGAGCTGCCTGCCAATAGCCAGCGATCTCTTAAACTCTAATTCAGCCACATAGTGGCCGACCGCCGCAAAGTGGCCACTATGGCACCTAAAAGACTCATTTTATCGTTCCACCGCCCCTGTGGAAGGAAAATAAGCAATTCCCTCTTTATTCGGTCGCGACGTAGTTGATCCGAGCGAAACGCGAGGTCAATTCGCAGTCAAGCTTCGACATTAAGACTCATTTCCCCGCGGATGAAAAGCGACTGTGGTACATTTCTCATCGATAATTCGAGGGATCTTTCCGATTCGAAGCTATACGAAATTGTTGCAAAACAACGCGATACAATAAATTTTACAGTCGATATAATTATAGTTAACATAATGATGCATATAATTAAGTTAATCATATTTCGTGTTAGAAATATTAGAAAATTGTGGTTGAGACCAAATGTAACTATATTTTTCTCTCAGTGTACAAAATCGTACGCATTTTGTTAATCGAGCAGCATAAAAGAAAATTAATTAAATAATGAGATTAACACATTTTTAAACATGTTACAAGTTTTTATTATTTTGTCCACTCTAATTAGTTCTTTGATTTTGTAATTGATTTCATTGCGCGATCAACTGTCAAATACGCGAAAAGGTTGGCGCGACAAATTCTGCAACGTCATCTATCAACTAATTTTATATATATATATTATACACCAACTGACGCGTTAAAGGAAATGGAACTCATAAAGGGAACTATATTCGTTGTCGCTTCAGGCGGGCAGTCAGGTAAAGGTATTCCAACTCGGTAGTTAATAGTTTAATCGTAGAGAATTTCTCGAAAGGAGGACCGACAAAGCGAGCGTAGTTGCAAATGCAGATTTCGCCGAGTACTCACGTGGCAGATAAAGCTCGCGGGTTATGAGTTGTGTTACGTGCCACGTGTCCACGTGGCACCGAGAAGCACGAAAATCGGTATCGTTAGTACGAGCTTGTATTTCCGTCAAGTTTCTCGCCGGCGTAAGATGAAATATTAACGATATTCAGCGTCGGTTATCGGGACCTTCCGACGACGACCTTTCGAAATTTGCTTTACCGGCCTTCGTATCCGTGTAATTAACGCACTCCGCGGGGACGTGGACGGTTCGTCGATGATCTCGCAAATAATCTCGAGAAAGTTTTGGATGTTATAACTGTTCGTCTCCGAAGACCACGTCGAGACATTACGCGGGATTCTGACGCCTCGTTCGATAGCGTAGGAATCTTATCGGGAGATTCCGTTTACACGAAATACTCAAAGGAACACGTAAATTAGGAATAAAAGAAGCAAAAGCCAACTGATATTGAAGCTTGATATTATAGATATTATGTTAGAAGACAAAATTCTGTATTAGTATATTTATATTAATCGCAGTATGGACTCGCGTTTTTTTAACAATCGCTGATTGAATTCTTAGTCGAGTGCTTCCTACGCGAGAACTGCGAAAATACGTACTCCCGGTCGGCGAAATCCGCTGAGCGTGATAAAATGATCCCCTTCCGAGTGCGCCGGCCGAGTAAGGCGTCGTTGAGGATCGTTAATCATGCGATTCCACCTGCGGACGAAAAAGAAGAGCGAGGATGGCATTGAGAGGAGATCTCCAAAGCCCGCGCGCGCGTATTGTACGCCTGGCAGGTTTATCCGCCCTTTAATGCAGCCCATCGCGTCCGCCGCGTTATGCTGCTTATACACACATTTCTCTCCGTGCCGCAATAATATAGAATAGGACTCGAAAATCGTTGCTTATTCCGCAAAGTGCGGGATTACTGTATACGCTGTATGATGCCCGCGTAGATGCGTGAGGGAGAATACCGTGACAATGCTGACCGAACAATATATGCCAGCGTTTCTCTGTATGTCGTTAAGACGGCTCCCTTTCGCGTTAGAATTTTGATGGGATTCTCGACGTCGCCTCTCGAGAGTCGAATAGAATATCCTCCTATGATTTTTTGATTCAAGTAATCCGGGATGCGTAACAATTTTTCATTTTGAACAACTGCTCGCGCGCGACGTGGTCGAGGATGACGCGAAATAAAGCAACCTCTTTCTCCCCTCCCGCCAGTATTTAATCTGATATCTGCAAACTCTACGTATATACGATGCGTCACTTTGACTGTTTCCTCTCGGCTGGTTCGAAGCTTGGCTGTGAGATGGACCGAACGTGGGATCTTGTAAATACATTATCCAGATTTGTTATCGACAATCTGCGGTTCTCGGGGATATTCGCCACATGGTAGTGTCCCACGACGTTTCCTTTCCACCCTCTGTCCTCTGTCTTCTTTATCCCTTCGACGTGTCCCCTCTTTCTCCCTCTCTTTCTGTATTATAGCCATAAACTCTCTTACCTATTTACGTACGGCCTCTTTGGCGTTCGTCCGTACGATCCCGTGTGTTTACATCGATATTATTTCATTTTCCGCTAGTCCTGCCGTCCCGGGATACAACGGGACCGACGCGACGCGGCGGTTTCTCCCATCGGACCACAATGGGGGCGTAACCTTATTTACCGGTGCACGACCACCCCCGCTGTCTTGACCAAGATAAAGGCTGTGTTCATTTACTGGTGTTTTCCCGGTGTACACTCGAGAATCGATAAACTGTAAATTCGTTTATAGGACTGGCAGAATCGCTCTGCGATTTTCTTAAATAGGAACGCGCGAGGTCGTTGACTCGGTTTTTAAAAGTCACCTTCGAAATCAGATTGCTGGTATGTTCTTTAATGAGATTTTTTTCCAATATAATTAATAACGAAAATTTTTATAATTTTTTACGACATATTTTTATTTTGAATAGGCCCTGCCGAAAGTTTCATCGTTTTTTATATCAATACCAATGCTTTGCGCAACTTTTAGGAAGATTCTTCGAAAGATCTATCAATCCGATCGTACGACAGCGACGTTGTCGTCGTCGTCGTCGTCTCTTGGCGGTCAGACCGATATATTTTCTCAGCACTCGGGGCTTTCCCGTGAACAGAACACCGCGTCGCCTTGAGAACGCTAGGACCCTCTACCAGCTTCTTCGGATATATCCTACCATCGGCCATATCCACCCGGTCACGCCGGGTTGACCGCACATATACACATGCATACAGACTCGCTTGCACTAACGTAAACCTACATTATAAACGTACATTATACAGGATCACTCAGGAATCACTCTTTTTTCTCAGACATTTTTTAATTTGTCGCAATTTCTGTCATAGTAGACGATTTGAATTTATTAATTCCCGTAATTGTTAACATTCTTCGTGAACGTTTACTCACAAGATAGTATAATATAATGTATTAATAATCTAGAAGGGCGCATAATTTCTGAGGCATCCTGTATATATATAT